>BLLK01000028.1:0-142297 GCA_021927905.1 Chaetoceros tenuissimus | reverse complement strand
TCTGTTTCGTTTCAACATAGGGATACTCTACTTTCAAAGATGGGATCAAAAATCGGAGTTTTATGAGAAAATGACCACAGGCAGGAACAGGATGACCACTCTTAATGCTTCTTCTCCTACACACACGTCTTTCAAAAGAGAGATGAATGCTACAATATGTTTATTGTTTGATGGATCCTTAGGGAACATAGATTGGAACAATCATATTAACAGCTCCTAACCAATTAAACCATGGCCCTTTTAAAATTGAAAAGGATACGAAAGCAGCGGACAGTTGTTTCGTCACTATTGCTTATTGCTATTGTTCTAGTCATGGGTTCCTTTCGTAAGAATGAAGAAACAGAAGGAAGAGTTCGAAATCTTAGCATAGATGGGCAAATGGAAATTCATAGCACTAATGGAAATGCAGGTGCGCCCGTAATCAAGACATTCTTTCAACCATTACATACAGATGGAGATTTTGACATGAAACAGAATGAAATGCTTACCCTATGGGCTGAAGAATGGAACATGGCTGGATTCCAAACTCAAATACTTACACTAGAAAATGCAAGAATACATCCTTACTTCGAAGAAATGAAAAAAGTCGTGGAAGAAAAATTACCTGGTGATCCTTATAATCACTACTGTTTTTACAGATATTTAGCAATGGCGACATCTGGAGGAGGATGGCATGTCGACTATGATACCATGCCTTCAAACTTCCCTTTGGAACTTGCACAAATACTGCCTTATCATGGTGCGTTTGTGTCATATCATGGGCCAGTTCCAGCTCTCATCTCGGCCTCAGAAGAAGAATGGACACGTATTGGGCAATTGATTACAGAACAAACCCACAAGACTTCTAATCCTCATCCATCAGATATGAATATGATTAAAGACCTACTACAAGAAAATGAAGGGATTCATGATATAATTTTTAAGCCTGCATCTGCCAACTATGTTGTGAAACCTCCATTCATTCTCAACTCAAAAGAAGAAGTCAATTGTGATTTAATGCAATTTGCTTTGGTGACGCATTTTTCACATTATGGAATGGAACTTTTATTCAAAGAAAATAAGTTTCCAATTGCAATTGAAAACCCAAATGAGCAGGGAACGCGAGAAAGAGGTATAAAGAAGATTCAAGACATGTTTAGAGAACAATGTAGACCCATTCCTAGTACATTTAGAACTGGGTAAGTAGGTTTTCTTACTTACACTGTCAAATAAATAGTAGAATAGTTTTGTATTTATATTTTTAGTCTCTTAGTCTATATTAGTGTATACAGACTTTGCTGTAGTCCACTCTTCCATGGCTGCATGTGCTCCACTTTCTTTGCCTATTCCAGACAGCTTTTTCCCTCCCCATGGCAATTCTTGGGGAGCAAGGTTGTAGGTGTTGATCCATACATTACCCGCCTCAATTTTAGAAGCCATCCGATATGCTCTCTGCAAATCATTTGTATAGATACCCGCACCCAAACCAAAACTGGAGTTGTTTGACCTTTGCAAAACCTCATCGTCACTGCTGAATTTCATTACACTCATGAGCATTCCAAAAACTTCTTCCCTTGTGATTGTCATATCATCGTGGCAATCTGCGAAAATCGCAGGAGACAAGAAGAATCCATCTTGGAGTCCCTCTAGCCGCAATTTTTGACCTCCATATACCAGATTTGCATTATCTTCAAATTGCCCAATGCGAACATATTCCAATACTCGATTCATTTGCTTCTCGGAAATCATTGGCCCAATGACTGTATCTTCACTCATGGGATCACCAATTTTAAGTTTATCTGTTTCCTTTATCAATCTTTCTAGAAACTCCTCGTAAATAGTTTCATGAACAAATACCCTTGTTCCATTGGAGCAAACTTGCCCATTTGAGTACCAGTTAGCCATTATAGCACCATTTACAGCATTGTCTAAATCGGCATCCTCGTGAATAATCAGAGCACTTTTCCCTCCTAATTCCAAGGTCACTTTCGTAAACTGCTCTTTTTCATTTGTCATTCTTGCGGCTGCCAGATAAATTTTCTTTCCTACTTCCAAACTACCAGTAAAGGAAATCTTTCCAACTTTATCATGACTCACAAGTTTCTCTCCGATGGAACCATCGCCTAATAAAACCTGAAAGAGACCACTTGGCACCCCTGCTTCTTCATAAATTTCTGCCAGTAAAAGAGCATTTCTAGGTGTCAATTCTGAAGGTTTATAAATCATTGTATTACCAAAACTAAGTGCTGGCGCTGATTTCAATACAGCATTCATCAATGGATAATTGAAAGCTCCGATACCCACACTTAAACCAATCGGTTCTCTAATCACATGAGCAAAGGAATGATCTACTTTATGATATGTTCCACTGGACAAAATAGTTGGAACGTGAGCATAGTAGCTCAATGCGCGTGAAGCACTAGGAATATCATAGTCTCTGATTTCAGATATCGTCCTTGCTGTATCTTTCACTTCATTGTGTAAAAATTCTTCAGCCCTTTTATTGAAAAGAATGGAAGCCTTGAGTATTATTTGTTCACGTTGCTGAGGGGTATGGTTGTGATACCATTCTTGTTGAGCTTTGTGGGCATCTTGAAAAGATTGCTGGATTTGAGAGTCAGTTGCGAATAGTATTTCCTCTCGTATTTGATTAGTTGTGGCGTTGAAAAGTTTCAGTCTCTTCTCTGCATTATGTGATGGCCTTGCTTTAGTGAAGGATGTTAATGGACTTATCAATCGCTTTGCCATTATCCAAGAACCAGAAACTATCTGAATGAAGGTATTTGATCTGTTATACCAAAAGCGGTTGCACGTATAGCATCATTACATCATTCTCCTACCTATTTGTTCTCAATCAACAATGAATATCAAACTTTAAATCATCCAATGTCGTTCTCATTAAACTAAAAAAGTAGGACATTATGTACGACTAAAACGTTGACATCAGTCTACGTAGGATATCCTAAATGTGTAGTTTATGCAACGTATTGGCAGCATTTTTCATTTTTTGTCGGGATAACTTCGGGCGCGGTGGAGGCAAGAAGTAAAACATCAAAGCATCTTTTAATTTGAATTATTTCATACATTTACTCTTCTTTCAGTACAATATTGCGTTTCTTCGTGGACTTTAACTTTCACCCCTAACAGGAATAATTACATTGAATTACTTTTTGTGGCTATCAATAACTTTCTTTTGACCAACCTTGTATGCTGCGACTGAAGGGCTCTCCAATGTGAAGAAGAAAGATGGAATGAGTTCTGGCTTGCCACTTCCTTTCAAAGCTTCACGGAACACTGTCATCATCATCAAGGCAGTTGCTGGAGTATTGGCCATCATGGTATTATGAACAAGAGCCTGTCTAACCAAACAGTCAATATCAGCTTGATGAGGATGTGCATCCATAGGATCTTGGAAAAAGAGCATTCCACCTAATCCACCAGAACACATTAACGCAACAAGCTCCGCATCACCTGGTAAAAAGAGTTAAGTGTTATTGCATTGCAGCATTTTGAATGTTTATGTTTTTGCGAATTTCTTACCTCCAAGTGGTCCAGATTTGCAGGAAGGCCCAAAAACAATCTCGTCAGCTTCATCCTTAAAGACCTCGCGCAACATTGTCATTGTAGAGTTTGTTCCAGTGAGACGAAACTTCTTCAAAATATTCTTGTTTGCCAAAACAAATCTCTTCATTGTCGCTTTCATTCCATTATGCGAAACTAAGGCAAGACATCTCATTTCAGAAGGAGCAAAAGCAGGCGCAAAATCAATGTCTTTGAGCCCACTGATGTCAAGATCGACGTCTTTATTTTCACTTTCAAAATCTTGGATATGGAGAATTTCTTTGAATGGAGAAACCATAGCAGCTACCTCATTTAGCATATTTTCTCTATTATGTTCCATATTCGCCCCAGCTTGGCGCAGCTGATCACTCAAATATTCGGTTGGTGAGACAGCTGCTCTACTCGCTCTTAGTTTTGACTCTTCCACTGCATTCTTCACAAAAGTCTATGAAAGAGAATAATCATTAGAATGTGGATAGATTCCCTTGGAAATATGTACAAATTCAAACTTACTACCATCAAAACAAACTCTGAGATATCTAGGAATCCATGTTTTTCCTTTGCGAATTCCGATAGCACTGATTGTGATTGTTCAAAAGTGACATCTTCATTCAATACATCCTCGAGAGCCAGTCTGAGTTGTTCTACATCCAAGTAACCAGAATTATCCGAGTCATGTTTCTTGAAAGTATTTTTCCACATAGCATGCAATTCTTTGAAATTATTTCTTGTAACACGATCGCTCTCTTCAGTCTAATTCAATAATCGGCGTAAATAGAATGAGAAATGATTCAACCAACAAAAATAGCTAGTATCTATGTTCCAACTTACCTTGTTATAAACCATGATAGATGATCTATAGTTAAGAGCAGTAATAATGCTAGATCTTTTATTACGAGGGTCATTTCCTCCATAAACCTCAGTCCAGGTACTGGAGGTCCTTACAATATCAAGGTTTCCACCCAAAAAGTCTTCAGTTCCTTCACGCGAAGTAGATACACTACTATCTCTTGTTGCTGAAGGTGGCAAGCGATTAGAATCGCGGCCACGAGCTCTTGCACTTTCAGTATTGCGAGAATCTGACTTGCGGGTTCTGCTGATTGAGCGTTTTTCCTTCACAAACTGTCCCATGCTTTTCACATCATTAGATGGTAGACGACTCTTGGATAGACTGCGAATCGTCTGCTTTTCAGTGGTTTGCTCTATGGTTCTGCTTCTACTACGACCTCTTCTAAACATTTTAAATTATTTGTGCATGCAATTTGCTTTTTTCCAAATTTGTGATACTTTGGAGTGATATGGTGCGAACTGGAATTCCGCAACGCATAGAATTTTTCAATGATAAGCCCAAAGCTCCTCATTATTTCAATATTTTTCATATAAATTTAGCCAAAAAGAAGATTTTCTTAGCTCCGACTTACTTCAATTTTTTCCCAAACCAACGCAATTTTTTTGTTGCATCACGATGACGTCACAGGGCATAAAGCTCCATTTTTTAAGAAATTTGAAAACGTATTCAATGTCTTTTCCTCAATTCTTTCATATGATAGAAGTTTTCTTGATTTGATATTATATTATTTTTATTTACACCTTGTAAGCATTGAAATCCCTGACTTCATTGACAATGTCCAGAGCTGTCGCTAAAAGATCATTCATCTCTGCGCAAGTCTTTCTTCTCTGTGCAACATCATCGGCCTCTTTCATCAAAGTAGGCAACTCTACATCCCTGTAGAGTTCTGAAACTAGTTCATTTTGCATCGCATCTCTAACGTGATTGACTAGAAAGTACATTATTGTCTTTGGAACCATATCGATGAAGTTCTTGCGTACAATATTGAAATAGGACTCAATCAAGGCTTTGATGAGTTCCATTTCGGTCTTTTCTCTATCAGTAATTGGTGCATCAGTTTGACGGAGAGTATCTGCAACTTGTGGAAGCTGTACTATACTTGGAGGTCTATCAGTGGTTCCTGGCGTCCGGAAGATACTTTTGGTAGTTGGCCGGTTAGGAGTTTTACCCCTTCCAAAAACAAAGTTAAGAATGCCTCCCTGTTCATCCACCAGTGGGGCGGTTCCGTTCTCGTGATTCTCTTTCTCTCCTTCCATATAGGAATTAAGGGATGCGCCCGATAAAGGGGTAGCACTGACAACACCTGCGTTCTCCATGGCAGCCTTTCGAGCAGCAGCTTCCTTTTCCCTTTCAGCCTTGCGCATCAACTGACTCACAGCTTTAGGTCCTCCGATAAAATCTGGATGAGAAGAATTGATATATGCCAGTTCAAACTTGATGAGATTTGACACCATCATTTGTGTTGGCATTACTGCCCTCTTGAGTAAATCATTTACAACATCCACCAATCGATCACGCAAATTTGGGAATCTTGTCAATTCACCTGGCTCGCATTGATTAGCGATTCTCTGTAATTCCTCGTACACAAGTTCAACACATTGAATACCAGGTTGTTCTAGACGACTAATTTGCCTTCTTACCAGAATATCAAATGATATTTCAGGCACAAACAAGGATGGTCTTGTTCCATTTGCATTGGTGATAGTTGTACGAATTTCCTCATCACTCAAACCATCAAATGGTCCTACACTATTCAACGAAGCAGCAAAAATATCATTGAAGATAAAGTTAATTCTCGCTCCTCCAAACAATTCATTCATATCACTCAAGACTGAACTATTTGCATGTTTGGTATGCGAAGAAGAGGTCATTAGATTTCCCTTCCCTTCAATCGCAGATGAAAAGTTGGTGGTGAATTTGGACAAGAGACTCAACAATGACTGTCCCATGGTACTCTTTGTAATTTTATGTTCAGTTCCAAGTTCTTCCAATTCCATTTGTACATCATTCATCATGTTTGTAATTCTACTCTTGAGTTCAGGGAGACATTCACGAATATGATGCATCAGAATAGAATTTAGACTCCTTGCCAGATTTTTAGTTCCAAGTTTAGGCTGTAGAGATCGGTCATGACCATATGCAGGATGATTTCTAAAAAAGTGCTGTTCCTTAATCAACCCTTTGCGAATGGACAAATCGGTATCAATGTCTTTTTGCCCACGATTCACGACACCAATATACCCTTTTCTCAAAGGAATAATTTTATTATACAAAATATCGGAAGCATCTGTACCTGGATCCATCAAATCAAGTTTAGTCAATACTCCCAATGTCCTTTCTCCAAGGGGATCTACTTCTTTTGCCAATTGCAGTGCATCACTATTGGCAATATCCTGGTTGGCAGCAGTCACTGCCAAAATGATGGCATTGGGATTATCAATGTATTTCAGACACATGTCACGAATCTGTTCTTCAATGTCAAGAGGCTGATCTCCAACTGCCACCTTGGCAATACCTGGTAGATCCACCATTGTCAAACTGAGTACATGTGGTGAATAAATCTTCAAATGAATAGGTGTAGAATTGATTCCCTTATTGTGTCCTGTGATTCTATTGGTGTCACGAATAATTTCCTGTTGAATTTCGGTAAAGTCGTAAAATTTTTGATTTGGCAAGTGTAAAAATTCTCCCCATTCTTCTAGTGAATTATTAGCATTGTCATCAGTGGAGGTTGTCTGGGTTCTGTCCACGTCGTAGGAGAGTTGCTGGTCGATGGACTCTCCCAGTTCCAAATCGTTCATGTCGTGAGATTGAACAGATGGATCATCTTGTATGTTTGTATTGTAAAGCTGTAGGATGAGTGGACGACGAGTGACGATTCCTGTTCCTCTTGGAAGAAAGGAACGACCGACGATTGCTTCCAGTACTGATGATTTACCAGATGATTGGCCACCTACAACTACAATTTGAGGAAGATTGAGAGATGTAGTTTGGCCACAGACTCCAAGGACATCCTGAAGCTTTGAGGCTATGGGAATGAGCTGCTCCATTACTTTTTATTTATTGATGCTTTGATACTTTGTGTTTCAATGATTGGTTTGTACTTGCTCTTTGTTCCAATAGTAGTATGTAGTGTTTATTACTATTTGAATTGAATGAAAGAAAAATTATGTCGTTGCTCTGAAATTTGAAATTGAACGCGTAGCTATGTGGATAGCCATCATTAAATTGTAAATTCATATCCATCTCCGGTCGGGTTTTGTTATTTTGTCCTACTATGCCATATTCCCATGACCATTCCATGGTATTTCTTTGAGTTAGGGGATTTTGGTGAAAAGTTACATAATGTTACTGTTCATAATAAAATGTTTTTCTGATTTTACTCTGACTTTCTGAAGCATGTTATAGTTTCGAAGGAAAATTTGTACAACTAAGAATTTTAATAATACTTAAAAGGAATCATGTTCCATCTCTTCAAGTCAAACCAAGTATCATTCGATATCTTCAAATAAAACTATCTCCACTTTAAGTTCTGTCGTAGTCTCTCAAATGAATTCTTTGGCTCAATCGGATGATTTGACCCTATACTTGCACTCCCTAGGCCATGCTGGCTGACAATGCTATTGCGTCTCGAAAGAAGATCAGCTAAATAAATGGTGTTGTGGACATGTATTGTTAGATTTATCAATATACTAAACAACTTCGTGTACCACTGGGGTCTCACCATTAGTATCGTCATTTGAAGCCTTTTTACTTTCGATAGCTAATTCCTCCACACCCATTGGCTTACTCTCTGGCTCTGGTCTAGTCTTTGTCTGTTCTATACCCAGAGTCAGGATACCCTTTCGTAAATTTCGAGGCCAAAAGAAACCGAAAGTAAAAATTCCGAGTGCGATCAAGATTGCATATAATATAAATCGAAGCAAGAAAAGGAAAATATGGACTCCAATATTTTTCAATGCCGCGAGTTGAATTGCAGTTTCAGATGCACCTTTCTTATCTTTTCTGAATTCCTCTGCAGCCTGTCTTCCTGCCCAGTGAATATCTGCTTGGAGAGAACGAGCATTTTCCACCTGAGTAATTTCGTCGTTGATAAAGTATAGTTCTGGACAGAAGTAATGCTCGCTGGATGCGACTCTTGTATAAAAACCCTTGCTCCATACTATATCATCCTGAATCTTGATATTGGGCATTTTGTCAATGAGATTTGCCAATGATCCAATGCCCTTGAAAGTTCTCTCTAATTTCTTCTTGAACACACCAGAAATTCTTGTTTGTAGAATATAGCCTACTCGATAACTCCAGTACAAGGTAGATGCTTTCTCTGTAGCGCTTTCCCACGCATCGCCCACAATCGCAATTACAACATTGAGTACTACAATGAATGCAAGAGAATGTCAGGTGAGGGTGAATGTATTCTTGATACCAAAAAGCATAAGAAGTACTTACAAATGACAATTGCAACAATGCCAAAAATTACATCTTGGAAGTTATTGGTTTCATCACTTCCATTGAAAAATGACTGAAGAGTCCAAAGAAAGCAAAAATAGAAACCACCACTACAATCCACCTCTATACTATCATCTTCTTCCAAAAGTCTTGCACCTTCGTCAGAACTGCCATTCAATGAAATTCTATATGCAATTGTAAAAGCAAGAAGCAGTAAAGCACCAACAATGAAAAATGGAATCAGGGTTGATAGAATTGATATCAACCCACCTGGTTTGAGGAAAGTTGCAGTCCACGTTAGACAAAGTTTCAATCAAAGAGAGAAAACGCATTCTTGAAAATGTCTTACCAACAAAATTTGCAAATGGAAGGAATGCACTTCGAAGATAAAATATAAAAGTGACAATCAGAAACATCCCGGTAATTGCCAAGTTAGTCCACGGATCTCCTGGTAAAGTCCAATCAATCTGATCAAGGCTGTATCCTGGTTTGGATAAATTCTCGATAAAATAATCGACATGCGTGAGAGATATGATGAGAAATCCAATAGATAAATATTCTGGAATGTTCCAAATATCTTTTATGTAATGCCATCCTTGAGACTTCAGCTGAACTAATTCACGCACTCCAAAGGCTGCTAAACAAGTTATAAGCACTGCGAATAAGAAACGGGAAGAAAAAACAGTTTCATCATCTGAGCTGAGAGCATTTGGATCAATAATCTTTTGATCTTCTAAGATGCGCATTCGGTTAGAAACAGTGATAAAAGCTGCAATTGCAAAAACGTGCGCGTAAAGCTCCAAGAATAACAAACTGAAGTAAGGCCTCAGTGATAGAACTTCTAGAATATGGTCCTGCATGTCTTCGTTTTCTTTTACCTTTTGCCCCAGAAGATTTACAAGATGATCATCAAAACCTTTGAGATAAAGATTATCGGGCTCGGTCAAAAGAGAAATAACATCATCTGGCGCATTTCCACGTATAGCACAAATCAATGGAGTTCTTTCTCGAGTATCGTTTGAACGACAGAGATTCTTTACTGCTTGGCCTTTATTAGAGGGCTTGCTGTTCTGTTTGCCCGCTCTTTTTCTCCGTTCCTCTTGTTTTTCTTCAAGGAGTTTTTTAATGATTTTGGTATCAGCTGACTTTTCTGACTCGAGCAGAGCTTGGATAATCTCTTTCTTTGCACCAGGATTATTGCATGCATAATGGATCGGTTTCATTCTTCTTCCTATATCCACATCATGAAGAGAGGCTTTATGAGTGTCTAATTCAAGTAGCAATCGAACAATGTCCACTCGGGCATTTTGCTTGCATGCTATATGGAGAGGTAGCAAGCCTTTCTTATCTTCGAGATTTACGATACTGTTCATGTTTGAACTATTTTTATCTTTGATCAGCAAAAGACGAGTAGTTTCTGGTGTAGAATATTGCAAGGATAGGTGAAGAGCGAAGCTACCATGAAGATCATCTTTCTCATTATCTACTGGTCTACGCAAGGACTCAGATTCTGTATCTGTTTGCAACAATAGTTCGATAGTGCCTTCGCTACATTCTTTATTCAAAAGGGCGAAGTGAATTGGAAGCTTTCCTTTGAAGGGTGTCAAGATGTCAGGATCTTGGTCCTCACTAGTTTTGGAATTGCCTAATATTACTTCGACAATGTTGGAATCTACATTTTCTTCGATTGCCATATGAATTGGCAAACGTCCTACTTTTGACTTTTTCCGCAAAGATTTTTTGTATTCATCGGCTTCAAGTAAAATTGTAATCGCTTCTAAATCCATTCTGCGGTTTAATGCCGCATGGAGTGGAATCATCTGAAGTGAGTTTGTTTCAAGGAGAATGGAATTATGGTCCTTTTCAACCAAAATTTTGACAACATCAGCAGGAGCTCCTCCATCACAAGCTAGATACAAGGGAGTCCGACCAAAAATATCCTTCTCTCGTAGCTCACTAGGATCACAATCCTTCAATACGAATTCCACCAGACCTAGATTCTTGCTGCCAAACCTACAAACGTAGTGAAGAAGAGACCATCCAAACTTGTCTTTTATCTCAGCCAATTCGTCCTCATCAAAAAAGTTATTAGATTGCTTTTTTCGTCTCATCAGATTCATAGCTTGGTTTTTCGCTTTTTCCCGTGTGCCAGTGTTGGTAAGTTTGAGTTTTTCCCACATGAACACTTGAATATCATTTTCCTCGTCCTGATATAGTTCTTTGAATTCTTTGACTAATTTCCCAATGATATGAAGATCTGAATCTTTTTCGGATTCTTCAAGGAATTCATTGTATAGATTGTCAATACGTGTTTCTTCAATACCCTTGTTGAGTTTCTCAAATTTGCCAAGATGGTCTTTGGCATTAACAAAGTCTTTTGCTTCTAGTCTCTTACTCTTCAACAATTCTTCAACTGACAAGATACAGTCTTCAACAATGTCAACGTCCTCCTCATGGAACACAATCTTCCCAGCACCAGCTACGTGGTATGCTATTCCAGATCCGTCTTCTCTTTTAAGTATTAAAGCTCCAGATGTCGAAGATTTGCTTTTACTGATGTGCTGGCTTTTGAACTTTTCAAAAGGATTAACCCAACCCAATTCTACAAACCCTCCTTCTTGAAATGCCTTCATTTGAAAGGTTTGCATTCGACCTAGTTCAGTCATTCTCTCCATTGCACTGTCTGCAAGTTCCCAAGGACCAGTAAAATTAATACTGTAATCTGTTTCTTGGACTGTGAGAGCATTCACTTGGATGACTTTCATGTTGTCATCGAAGTAAACAAATGCACCAAAAAGACAGGCGTGTGCCATCCCATTGATCTTTTGACTATATGTGGTCGAGTCATATGCGCCATCATATGCACCGTCATATTCTCCAACATAGACACCTTTACCATGTTGTTGATCTTGTGGTAATAAGTTCTTATCCTTCTTGGTCCATTTAGTCTTTTGTATTTCTTCATTGTTCTTATTGCGACGAGATGAGGTATCACTTGTCTCAAAAGAGTATTCTTTCCAATCAATCAATTTTCCAATACCACGAGCTGGATACAAGTAAGCAAATCTCTTGGCCTTTTCTGTGAATCCAGCCAACTCCCTGATTTTCTTTGGCAGAGTCACCCTACTGGAAGGGGACAAAATTCCAGTGAAGGTTTGTTGATCAGTTTCTTTTACAAACTTGAGAATTTTAGTCGGATCATGCATATTATCAAGCTTTTTCACAAACCTTGAAGAAATCTCTTCCCTCATAGATTCCCTAGTGTCCTCGTTGACTTCTAGTGTGTATTCCATAGGTTTGGATGGATCTGTTCGATGAAGATCTGCTTCTGATTGCTTGATCTTGATCTCTAATCCACAATCCGGGATGATATAAAAATGGATTGGACTTGCCATGGTAGAACTTCAAATGGAGCTATTGGCTAGATACAAGTATAATCAGTGTTTGAAAGACTTGTGTGAAAGGTATGTGATAGTAGACCTATAACAATAAATTCACGAACTATCTGGATACTATAATAGAAAAAAGAAAACGAGACGATGAATGAAGATGGGTGATACCACCACCTACCAGTTTCACCTTGAATTTTTCGAGTAAAACACGACACTTTTCGATGAAAATAGACTCGCCGATTTTATGAAATTAGTCATACAGTACCAATTTTTATTTCAATTTCGCACTTTAGTGATTGACTCAAGTCTCACTCATCATCAATATCGTGAATTAATCTAATATATCGCAGTTAGATACATACAAAAAATATTCATCCAATCAACAGCACATCTGACTGCTTTCATCCAAACGATTATTCTCTAGTATTATTTAGTTCTAATTAAAAATATGACATTCTGTATCAATTCATTCTGAAACGGGCGGGATACATATAGCTCACGTTAATTATATAATGATTGTTGTTTGAATTCAATTCGGATGTCTGTGTTGCCCAGAAAGAAGATTGAGACACTCATCTTCTTGTATTGGAATCACGATGGAAACAGAGAAAGAAATTCTGTGTGTAGAAATCGATCTACAAACAGAATAATCTTTTTCTGCTTCCGCGTTTTTCCAACACAAGAAGATGAGATTCTCAATCTTCATTCTGGATATAATGTTTTGTTAAGTTGTCAATATGTTCTGAAAGTGGCGTTCAAGTCTCTTGCAAATAGGATTGAGACAATGTCTTGAATGTTCTCTCTGGTATTCATTGATGCCAGTTTTTCCAAGATCCTTTGTTCCAAAGCGTTCAAAAGTTCCATCGCTGTATACGATAGGATCAGTAAGCTTGAATAATTTCTCTTGAGCAAAGTAAACATATTTTACTTCGGCCAGAAGACATGGGCCATTTAAAAATGAGAAGTAGGAAAATGCATGCAAAATGTCTTTCGGAGAGACTTTGAAGTCTTCGTAGTTATCATCTTGCTCAAGAGAGGACATCCAAATAAGTAGATGATCTGAACTTGGCTTTGAATTTAAGAGATTGGAACAAAAATCACCTTCGAGGTGACTTTTAGAATCAGCCTTGAACAAAGCAAGATAAGAATCCCCCTTTCTATTCAATTTTTCTTCAACCCAAATTTGATGATTGTTAATAGAAGAATTTCTGACGATGTAAAGGTATTGTTTGGTAAGGTGGATCTTTGGTAGAGCGGTATCTTCGTCTCTGTGCTGACAAAAGCTTTTCAGTACATCCATAAATTGAGTACTTAAGGAAAGCAGAGCATTTCTTCTCTTATCCAAAAGTTGGTTCAAAGGATAGTTATCATCAAATACCCCAAGTGGAAGTCTAGCTTGCTTCGCGACCATGGATATGTCCATATTCGTTACAATATTTTTATCCTCATCACAGAGAAAAAATGTATCAAGACGGTATTCGTCTTCTTGCTCAACGCTACCTTCTTGACATGAGGTCTTTTTCTCAACTACTGCGAATTTCGTCGAAAATGGTGGCATGAGAGCTAGTGGAGACGCAGAACGATAGACATGAAGTATCTCATAAATATCATGGTTTTCATCATGCTGGATGAATACCGTCTGGTTATCAGCGCAAACTCTAAAGTGTTGGGTAGATGTCCCAGTTATCGTCTCGTCGCAAGCAGAAAGGTTCGTCAACAGTCCCTTGACTTTTGTGACTACAGCTTGCACATTTCCTTCATCCTTGACTTTTTCGTAAAAAGAAAGAATGTCTTCGTCAGTTTCGAATGAGTTTTCGTCTATTTTGGTACTCTTTTTATTATATCCATCGATTGTTCCTTTTACGAACGAGATCTTTTCTTCCTCGTCAAGAAGTTTCACATATTTACCATTCTCTTTTTTCCAAAAAGACACTTCAGGCTGACGAAGCTGTATATATTGAAGTGTTAGAGCTGCAGCTTCAGTCTTTTGCTTATTTCCCCAATAATCCTTGTCTTTCACTAAGAAAAATAACTTCACGAATGCCCTAAAACGCTGGGTTCCACTGTGGTTCTTGAGACCACTACCAGCTTCGAAAAAAACATCTTCAGGATAACTCTTACGTAGATCATCAGGGTTCATCTTGATACAGATTTGAATTATAAGGTCCGCGTAAAATTTCACACTACTCTACTCTTGATAATCACCTAGAAAAATTCTGTGGTTGTCATTCAATTCCTGTTTTTCAATAATTGAGAGTTCATTCCCGCAAGGCATTGACACAATTCCTTTCACGCTGAAAATATATTCCAAAGAATATTTCAGACTATCTTTACCATACCATCTCAAGCTGAAGGTTGTCTCAACTTACTCTTATGTATTCCAGACAGATAGTTATGTAATGAAAAGTATGGCTCGCACTCCAAGTCAACCCCTTCAAGTAGTGGCGATTTTCATCGTCATTCTATTGCTTATTGCTATCCAGTGATTGGCTCTTCATTTCTGTAACTTTGTATTCAAATGATTTCATTCGAAAGTGGAAGTGTAATGTTTTCGTGTCTCAATACTCTGGCAATGATACAAGACAAAGCCAAACTTTTTCGTGATAGTTTCAGTCAAAAATGGTTTCATATACTCAGCCCTCACAATACACTAAAGAACATGCAATTACATCTGCTATGGAACAAATTGATCTCATTATGTCATGGCTTTTGGGATTCGTTACATTGGATTTCAGTTCCAAGTTGTTTCTATACTTCGACACCTGTAAAAGCCGTAATCATACCCAAGAATCATGTACGTGCAATCCAAGAAACTCAGTTTGGGGAATTTTAGGAACCGAATACCGCAATCTCTATGACCTTCGCTCTCTACAATGTGATATGTAATGGATATTGCAAACCAAAGCAACAAAAATCTATACGACAAACTGTGTATCTCATAGATTTTTGACAGAAGTCATAAGCACCGGATACACTCTTGCATTAAAATTTGAATGGGAACGAAGGGATGACTTTTGTCCCCTTGAAAACCTTGACTTAATACAGTAAACCCATATATCTTTCAAAGTATTTCGAGAAGTGCTGGTCAGAGAGGTACATCCAGAATTGGAGAAGTTTCAACACTGTTCTTGGCAAAAAGCCAACATCTTTCCCTCTACTCTGGACTCATATAGCTCATACATTCTATGATCCTTCTATTCTTTCCATACGAAGCTAAGGAATATACTATAAACGCATGAAGGCTCTTGTGTAAGCTATATTGTACGCAGATTTGTGTTCACCTTGCCAAAAATAGTTCGTGCTTTGATTGTCATATTCGTAGGAATGTGTGTTCTCGTGTTTTCTGTAGATGGTCCGATGGTCCGATGGCTGTGCAAAAAAGGCCAAGATTTTTAGAGTTCGCAACAACGTCATGTTGACAGTACAATGACTTACCAGTACAAATTCGCATACAAAAATATTCTCTTCTCATTTATTCCCTGCAATTCACATCTAAATAGTAAGAGATCTTGATCCAACATGATTACTTGATTATACCTAGTAAGATATTAGACTGAACTTTTTCTTATGATTAAAACTTATTTGATAGCTTGGATTCAGTTTCTTCGTCGTCAATATTATTGCCATTCTCAGGAATGGAGCTATCTGTGCTCATGTCCGTACAGCTGTCTGCGTCATCGTTACTTTGTACATTGCTCTTTCCATTCGCAACGTTTGCGCCGTTAGCTGCCCCTCCAGGAATGTTAGCAAGTCCAGCCAAATTGTTACCAACACTTCCTCGGTTGCTAAATCTTTCACTTCTAGTGCTAGGTTTCAGTATCATGAAGCTACACATGAGATTTTCATCAACACTGATCAATCCTCCAGCATTATCAAATTCACCGCAGTAATTAGGAGCCGAAAACAAGGTCACAAGCCTTCTCCCCGCAAAGAATTCATAACCATCTTCTACTACCTGATGAGCTCTTACTACAAGTTCCAAATTGTGCTTTTCTAGGAAGTCACACACAACATCTGCTCCAAACACAAATGACACACCACGATCATTTTCCCCCCAACCACTCACTGACGTGTCAGGATCACTCCAAAGAATATCACACATGAGCCCTACATCAGGGACATCACAGGGCCGAGACAAGTCAGCGATCTGTTGCAGGGACTCCATCTCTGGGCTGAGTCCACCGTGCATGCATAGAATCTTTTCATCTACTAGAGCTGACACGGGCAAACAATTGAAGACATCTGAGAAGATTTTCCATAGTTTGATACTGTAACGCCGTTTACATTCATCATAAAATCCATAGATACGGTTAATGCCAGCAGCTTCATGATTACCTCTAAGGATGAAAAAGTTGTTGGGATATTCAATTTTATAACACAACAAAAGACAAATAACCTCTAGAGATTGCTTCCCTCTATCAACATAATCTCCCAAGAAGAGGTAATTGGCTTGAGGTGGAAATCCCCCGTATTCGAATAATCTTAATAAATCCGAATATTGACCATGTACATCTCCACAAATTTTTAATGGTGCTTCCAGTTCTAGTAACATGGGTTGTGACAAGAGTATTGGACGTACATGTTCACAGAGCAGCTTAATTTCTGTCTCAGATACTGATGCTTGGGTTCCAGGCGGTGATCCACGTAGATTTAGCAACCGAGTCATTATAGATTTCACCGGTTCTTCTGGCTGTGAAGCATCATTCGCTCCATTTGTAGCTGCGGTATTATTTGTATTGGAACTATTTGTTGCAGCAAGTGACTGCAGGTTTCCTCCTGATGACGAGTTCTGCATTTTGTGATTACGTTGATGGTCGATGATTAAGTTCAATGGTCAAGTTTGTCAATTTGTGCAAAATTGAATATTTTTGGTTAAGCCAAGCTCGCAGAGATTTGAGTGAGCGAAGATTTTTTATAGTGAAGGAAAATGACTCTTTTTGAAGACGTGTGTCAGATGATTCCCAGCTATCTGAATGTATGAAACTCTTGTTTTCGTAGAGAATGAAATGTGCGCTTTTCCTAATACAGGTCTGATGATCTATCAAACCTAGATTAGAGTAAAAACAGGAAAAGTCAACACCAAGACTTTAGCTAATTAAAAAGTGTCACCTGTTGATCCAAGTGAAGTTCGAAGGTATGAAGACGCAACACTATGTATATGCCATTTACTGAATGAAACCTGGAGCACTGGTATAAAGGTTGAACAATAGCAGCACACAAAAGAGAAGCACCGCTTGCAATATCAAATACTTGGGTCTACCCTCTAGTTTACAGGTTTAATACCTCCTTCTGTATTCACCTTCAAATTGCTGTCATCATAGAGAGGTAGCAGCGAGTTGGTGGTGTGCTCACGTCTCTCGTTAGTATTTGAATTTACCAATGAAATTATACTTACTAAAATAAAGAAGGTGTCAAGATACCCAACTTGGTACGGTTATTATTATTCTCCTCGTCATTTTTATTTGATACTACGCTGTAAGGTATTGTTTGGAACTGGATTGATCAACAATATATTGCATTTAGTACAGTGTCTCCAAATGAAAACAAAAGCATCAATAATTCATATATCTTCCACTGTGATTTGGTTCCAATTTGCGGTGTTGCAACATACCACGTACATTCTAAATATATTGTTACTTTACTTTTCTAAATCCCGAATTGGGCGACACCTTCCATTTCGTTCAAATGATCAGTGAATCTAATTGTAAATGAATCCTTTTTCTGGTCATATTTTTCATGGAAAATGAGAATATTTGAGTCTGAATCCGACCTATGAAGCCAGCCGTATCCATTATTCTTCCACTGACTATCAAGCTTATTTCTAATCTCCTCGTGAAGACAGAATTTGTTCGAGACATCAGAAGGCTTGTTCCAACCTTGTTCTTGCATGTCATACAAGAATGTTGGCGGCACCCTTCGTTCCCATCCTCTTTTTAACTTCAGAGTACCTTCACTCCCCATTTCGATAAGGTCTGCGTCTACTAAAGAGTCTACTTCTTCAAGTAAGGCAGTTTTCTCGATAATGTGTAATGCTGTTGCAACTTGCGTGGGTTCGCTCTTGCTGACCATATTGATACTTGCTTCATTCAGAAGATATTGAACATGTTCGAAAGCATAGTCGCCCTTCCTCCACTTCTTAGAGAAAGATGAAGTATCCTCTACTTGTTTGTCGTATCCTTTCTTGAGACAATGCTGTATCCATGCATGCTCTACATCTGAAGGGTCATTGTAAACATGTCCCCAAACTTTGCTAATGTAATTAGCTACTTTGGTCATGAACGCTAAGTCCACTTGCGATTCAGAGAGCTTAGTCTTTTTGTTGGAAGGAGATTTCGAAGGAGATGACCTCTTTCCTAATGCCATTAGGGGTATATCATCATCGTCGTCGCTGTCACTATCACTGTCACTATCATCGGAGTTTACTCCTTTCTTCTTTGATTTTGGTTCATCCAAGGTAGGTCCGTACACTTCTTTGCCTTCTATATCGGCAATCGCAGCGATTGTAGACAGAATCAACACAGATATCAGCGAAGGTGCAAATACTGCAACCTTGAAACTGCTTATCTGGATCCTTTCCATTTCATCAACAAAACGTGCTTCAAGTGCCTCTGCCTTCAATTCGTCGTTTTGTTTCACAATTCTTTGGACATGTGCATTTCCGATACTATTCAACTTGCCTTCATATTTCTTCAACGTTTCATTTTTCTCTTTTTTGCGTCCATCCACCTCTAGTTCCTTCCGTTTGTCGGTTTCCATGAAGTTCTTGCAATCACGATAAAGGAAACATCCAATATCATTTACGTGATTATGCTGTAGACTTCCACACTTGCAGCCATTGACTGGCCTTGCAGAACTTCTCAAATCACTTCTTTTCGAAGGAGCAAGATGGGTTTGATATTCCCTTAGACTATCAGAGGTATAAAATATATCTTCTGCTGTAGGAGGTGTAGAATACAAAGCCAATGCTGCCTTCTTCTCGTCTACCCAATCTTTTCTCCATTGAGTCAAGGCTGAATTGACAAGTCTACGATCAACTGATTTGCAATTTACAATCCATTTTTTCTTCAAATCATCTTCAGTCCTCTGTTGTAATGCATTACGATATTCTGGGGTAGTCAGGATACCAGTGAAAGAAGAATCTTTGAATGTTCTACTCATAATTTTTTCTTTGATTGCAGATGTGAAAGCTTTCAATTCTTCGGGTGTAAATTCCCCAGAAAGAACAAAGTCATTTGTATCATTGACTACCAGAGGAACTTTGACTGGTTTATTTTGCAAAGAAGACATCATTGACAAATGTTGTTGCTGATACCATTTTTGCATATTTAGTGCTCTTATCACGCTCTTCTCTCTAGCAACAACAAGTTCACAAATAAATACAGTTCGACCATCTTGCAATGTCTCTTCACGATGGCCACTCGCAAACAACTTGGTAGCATCATGAAACAATTTTTCGCTCACTTGAATTGAATTAACTTGCAAAATAATGTCACCCTTTTGAATCATTTGTTCACGTCCTGTACCCGGTAGAGTTCTTTTCTGCTGTGCATCAGCATTGGTGACCACCATAGCTCCATATTTGACACGTTTACGTTTCTGTTTCACCTCAACCTTTGCTTCGGTGCCATCATTTTCCTTTTTGGGTGTAGTATTCAATTGATCATTTTGGGGTTCTTGATTGGACTTGGACTCAGTATTCTCAACTACCACCAAACATCCCTTTTGTACAAAGGTCAAATGCACTCCAAAAGATGTATCTACACTTCCATCTCTCCGTTTCCATATACGGATTTTCTCCTGAATAAGCTCATGTGTCTTTGCGAAAGGTGAAGGATTGATAATGTTCCCTTTTGATAAAATCATTTCAGATGGAGAGAGAGGCTTGGTTGGTTTAGGCACGGCTGATACCGGCGCAGGTCTATTTTGTACCGTCATTTGTTGTCCAATAGAATTCGATATTGCAAGTGGATGAACTGGAACGCCATTTTTATGATGAAAATTGATGGTAGATTGTGGTGTCTGCAACATTGTGTATTGGTGAGGTAGAGATAGCTGTTGCGTCGGAAGAGGTGCACTTGTAGCAGGATTAGGGATGGCAGGATTACCCACTTGCTGATATTTACTCTGTGTGTTTCCTGGAGCGTAGATAGATTGCAAAGGGTGTGGCATGGTTGCATGGTAAAAATTGCCTTGAGACGTTGGTGGAAAGTATTGCTGAGGACGAACAGAATATGCTGCTGATGCATTCATTTGCATAGGTTGATGATACTGAGGATTGAAATTATATTGCTGTTGTGTTCTCATAGGTGGTGTGTTTGTTGCTACTTTCTGTGTCGGTTCCATAGCAGATACATTAGGGACCTGTCCTCCTGGATTTATAGAAGTCGCCTTGGAGGGTGTTTGCACAACATTATTGTTTCCAACCGACGTGATTGCTGGCTTTGCTGCAACGATTTTAGATTTTTCATTGAGCGGAGCTTTATTCACCGAAGAAGGCTGAATTCCCAACTCCTTCAACCTCTTTTCTTCTTCCTTCTGTTTCTTAAGTCTCTGTTTTTCCAACTTTTTCATAGCTTTCATTTGCTTCAAACGTGCAATTTCTGCCTTCAAGGCAGCTTTTGAGGAAGGTATCCGAGTTGCTGTAGCCTTTTTCATAACAGGTTTCATAGCTTTCGGAGCATGTGTATGTGAAATCGTTTGCTTCTTCATGATGGGAGCTGATGACGTGACTTTTGGTTTCGAGTTATTCACCAACGCATTTTTCTTTTGTACTGGAGTGACTCTTGGAATCGAGGGGCTCTTGCCACTCCTTGTGGAATCATTGGATTTATGCGGTGTTACACTCTTGGTTTGCGAGGAAGCACTCTTTACATATGTGTTTGGTACACTCATTGTTGCCTTTTTCGCAACTTGACTCCCTTTTTTGTTGACACCATTCTGAGAAGAAGAGGCTGCTGTTGGCGCCTTTTTCTTCAGATATGGATTCACAATCATTTTCATTATGAGACCCTGCAGTTGGAGTTCGAAGCAAATAAATTCAAAAAGATATCTAAAGTTTGGTGTCGAAGTAGAGAAGTGTACGTAGTGGTGCGTGGGGAGGCAAAACAAAATCTTGTATTTACAAGACTGGAAAATTTTTGGTTTGCCACGAATGCAAAAAATGAGAGAAAAGTAGCGCGGGCAATGAGGGTTATATCAATAACGGTTTCATGTGCTTCATACTTTCACTGAAACATACACATGTTGTTTTGAAAACTAAGAGGATTGTCCATTGTCTTGTACAAAGATTTGAACTTTTATGTCAGGATGACCGTTAAGATACTATGTGTTATACAGTAATTATTTTCGTCAACATTGAAAAATCAACACCGCTGGCGATGAGTAAAGGTGGAGATGAAAAAACATGGCTATTTGTACGTAGAAGTTCTTGTTCGATTTCGTTTCAGAGATTCAAAATGATGAAAATTGTTCCAATACTTAGAATAAGTCGTATATGGTAGATGGTAGATGGTAGATGGTAGACCTATACTACAAGTAACCTTTTGCTAAGTATAAGTATAATTCGTGGAAGTATTTAAAAAACATTGGTAGGCCATAAGTGTTTGAGGAAAAAACATAAATCTAGTTATACCTGTGCCTGGTTAAGTTTCCAATCCATAGCAAGTTGCACTTACGTAACATACGTTATGCATTCTTCCAATGCTACACAACCAAATTGCTTTTGACTAGTGTAGCGCTTACAATGGCTTTGACACCTACTCTAGCTTCAGTTGGAGGATACTACTTTTCTCTTTCTCAACTGATGCTACTCTTTGCAATTGAATGGAAATCGGGTTAGCGATCGAGTCTTCTTTTGTCACTATTAAAAAATTCCGAAATCATTCAAAAATGATGTCAAGAATTCATGTGTAATGACATATATGGGTCATACATTTTATGAAAATAACTCCTGCATGGTACTAAAAGTAACTGAAATGACATTGAGTCTTGCAAAAGCAAATAATTTAGTTTCAAAATGAATTTTATTTTCATCCAACGCTCATCTCGAATAATTTATTACATGACAGCATCTAGTCATATCATGATGCGAACGATTGGGCTATTGGAAAGTCGTCACCCAACGCTCGCAAGTCACACTATGTGCTCGATCGTGAAAAACTTAAGTCACATTATGTGCAAACATAAAGAACAGAATAACAGATGAGTAACACAAGTGTTGCATTCTAGTTATAGTTATTATTCAACTATTCTGGCAGTCGTTTCCATCGGGTGGTCACTTATTTCAACTACACTTCAAAACTTCACTTTCCCATACCTTACGGTACTCTTCATAATTACCATCATCGAGTACAAATAGAGAATTGCTTTCAATTCAATTCATAAGCTGAGACTACATCTCAATAATTCATAACTTCCAGAAATAGGTCGTCAACACCCATTTCATTTATTTCATATTCATAAACAGCAGATTGAGGTAGAATGAGTGCATCATCAGTCACTGTAACACCGGAAACATCGATAGAGATGTTGCTCCATCCTCGTTCTGGAGAAATTCTTGTAGAACCTCAATCAAGAAACGGTTCTACATCAAATTCATATCTCATGACAACCGAAACGAATACAAAGAGCTTCAAATACATGTTGGAACTTATAGCAAAAGCGAACGCACAAAATGACTGTACCGTGACTGGATTCAATTCGTATCTGGCGTACAAACAAAATATTTCGACAAGTATGGATTCAACTAAGAAACCAAATATTGTATCCAAACCGAAAAACATTCATAATTTACCAACACCGGCAAGAAAGCCAAAATCTAAAAACAGACAAACTCAAAACAGAACAATGATGAAAAGGAAGCCGAGACCTACAGTCCCAATCTATGCTAGGCATCAAATGAAACAGCAAGCTTCAAAACAGAAAGATTCAAAAGTGAATGTCTCCATCGACAAACAACAAAAAAGAATTCAGCATACCAGCCTCGTTTCTCGTGAAGCCTGTGCAAGATTGTATGAGTCTGCAGTAAAACAAAAGAAGCAAATGGAAGAAATGATTAGTGCTCATGTTCAACAGCAAATCGAAGAAATGAAGAAACTAAGGGCTATGAAGATACCAACAAATCCGAAATTTCACTATGTCCAAAGTAGAGTAAAATTACAGCTTAGGAGAGGAAAGGCCACTTGCTCAAGAACATGTGAGGAATCAGATGAACGTATGGACAGCAAGTTTGCTACTCTAACGTCCCCTATGAATGTTCCTAAGGCTGTTCAAGTGCGAAAAGTTGAAAGTTTTATTAAAAAGCCGCCACACCGCGGAGTGAAGGCTTTCCAATTTCTGTACGACACATGCAAGGAAAAACAGGAAGATGGAAAGGAACGCAGAGAAGCAATTGAGGAAGCTATTCGACGTAAACGCGAGATTCCCAACTGGATCGAAATGCCGAAATTACCAATTTCAGAAACTGATGCGGTGTACAATCGTCATAGAAAGTTGTACTTGCAGTGCGAAGCAAGAAAAGCAAAGTTAGCAGAGCTTTTTGGTGTAGAATATATGCCAAAAATGAGTCATTTTTAGATGTAAAAAATACAGCAACTGAGGAGTTTTTCAATGATGTGAAAATTAGAACAGTGATGCTGATATAGTACAATATAAATCATAGTTCATTACATATGTTACATGTTTACATATAATACTATTCAAACTTTGTACAGTACGTTGATTGCTTTCAATTTCGAAAAATGAGAAAAGCTCGTTTCCCGTTTGGCTCATTCTTGGTATTTATTCTCCCTCTCTTTCTCTTCTCTTCCTCTCATATTAACGTCCATTTTAACCGCCAATTTTGGGTAGATACCTTGACCTGAACTTCAACAGCGTCGTCTTTCATGCTTTTCTCACCACACTGCTTTCTGCTTTGAATGCAATTTCAAGTACCATCAATTGCATTAAAATACACTGTTAAGTCAAAATGAAGCTCTCAATCCTTGCATCTCTCATCGCATCTGCTGCAGCATTTGCTCCATCAACTTCCTCTCCAAAGTCTGTTGCTACCAAGGCAGCTATGGATGATCTTCAGGAGATCGCTGAGAAGTCCAACCCAGTATTGAAGTACTACGATCCTCTTCAGCTTGCATCCACTACCATCTGGGGAGAGACCAATGAGGCTACTATTGGATTTTTGAGACATTCCGAGATCAAGCATGGACGTGTTGCTATGGCAGCTTTTGTTGGATACATTGTTCAGTCAAACGGAATTCACTGGCCATTCCCAGTAAGTGCTTGTTCATCTGTGATGACGTTGTATAATGATGATATTAGTCAATATGAGAAGAGACTGTGTATATGGTTTCTTTTTTTTTTCAATATAGATTTCTAATCATTATTTTATTCAGATTGACTTCAGCGGAACTCCATACCCATACGACGCTGGTTCTCCTCCAGAGCAATGGGATGCTCTTTCTGACCCAGCAAAGTGGCAAATTCTTCTTTTCGTTGGATTCCTTGAATGGTTCTCTGAGGCTGCTGGAACCCATTACATGCGTGGAGGAAAGCCAGGTGCATTCCCTAACTTCTCTGATCACTCTGAGCTTATCCCTCACCCAGTTCCACTCAATCTTTTCGACCCATTTGGTTTCTCCAAGAATAAGTCTGAGGCTCAAAAAGCTGAAGGACTCATCAAGGAGTTGAATAACGGACGCTTGGCACAAATTGGAATTATCGGATTCTTGGCAGAGCAAAAGGTTGAGGGATCCGTTCCACTTTTGACTGGAGTAGTACCACACTACGATGGAGAGCCTATGGCACCATTCATGTAAACAATTTGCTAGAAATTGCTTTTTGCAAATGAAAGAAGCTGAGAAGTTTCTTGAATATTATATTACGAATATAGAGTATATTGAGATGAACTATAATGCTCTAGTTCCTTGTTAACTTAGTAGATATCATTTTCTCGAGGATTGATGCAGTAGTTTATATTAATGATGTAATATGTGTAGAATTGCTATTATTGCTTTGAAGATTGTCCAGAAACAAATGCGTTTCATTTCCAAAATTATAAAACACATGTCACGATGTTTGGATGCACTTATATTATGATGTGCTTCTAGGAATGGAGAGGGATATTACTCGTACCGGTACACTAAGGGTGATTGATTGTGGTCATTTTTTTCATCATTTAACAACATCAAATCAAGGTATTCATCATTGAAAGCGTATTGGGTGCTTCATGTAAGTTTTCGACACAAACTTTCTTTTTATAAGAAATTGTTATAAACCTCACGAGTAAGGTAACATCATTTTAAACAAAAGAACAAGATTCCATAACTTACAGACCTTGTACCTAAGTACCATCGTCTGCAACTACAAAACTTGTAAAAAAGCCCAAAAACAATCTGCAATCGAACGCTCTACCACTGAGCTATATGCGCACTCGATGAGCGCACAACCGGGATCGAACCAGTGACCATTCGAAATTTGATATGAAATGACTGTGTTGTTTTTGTATATAATCTTATAAATTTGTTCACATGATTTTGGAACAACACCGAATTCCTGGTTGTGATTATTGTAATGCAGACTTCACCCTGATCCCTGATCGTTGATGGATGGAAAACGAAACTGATGTGTTTTGTTGTTGATTGATATCTTCTTTTTTCTTTCTAAAGGGTTCTTTTCAAAAGTAAAATTCCAGCAGTCCAGCAGTATCTGGCTCATAAATAATGAAAGTTATTCATTCCCTTACAATTATTCAAAAGTTAACAACAAACACTCATCAATCAAGTATAATGAAATTGAAACAATCTGCAGCTATCGCATCATCCATCAGTTGCGCTTCCCTTTTCTCGCAACACGCATTTGCATTCACAGTGGCACCGCATAATCATCAACAAAGAAACATAGTCACCACATCATTATCTGATCGCTCTCTAGCAAATCCTTACAACCAACAAACATTATTGAACTCGAATAGTTTTCAAAGAATTCAACCCGATGTTCCTAATTCAGTTCGATGCTATGCTTCATCCAAAAAGAATGAATCCAATTTTCTTAGCAAAGCTATAGACAAAATCAAAGATCTCAATCCATTCAAGAAAAAGGAAGCTATTACTCGTAAAGAACAGGCGAAAGAGGAAGTATCTTCTTCTATAGACACCATGTTTAAGGTAAGTTGGATCCATATCGAGACTGCGAATCATATATATCTCAAAACTTCCCCTTTTACTTACATTATATCTTTAGGATGCACCTTTGGGAGTCCGAATGATGGGTAAAATGATGAAACCACTTGTAGGAAACCTTGTTGGGAACTTAGCTCAAGCTATGGAAGATCAAAATCGAGCTATGGAAGATTTGATGAATGATGCAAAATATTTCATTGTAGCAGATAGTAACGCGATGCGATCGCTAGGCTTGGGTAGCGATGGAACAATTGAAGTTTCCACACCATTCTCACAATCAAGTAGTACAGTAAGTATCAATGGTAAAACAGAATCTAGAATCCAGGCCAGCTTCCAAGTGATGAGTACAAGTTCAAGAGGAATGGGCGGTGGTGTTGCTACTATGAGTGCTGTCAATGGTTCAATCGATTCACTTTACTTAAATGTGAATGGAAGAAATATTATGATAGACACGACAAAAAGTGCAGGTTCTTCTGCGAGTTACGATTCTACTAGTGGCCAGACCATAGTTGACGACTTTGACTGGAAGGCAAAGAAGGCAAGTGATGGTATTGGTAAGAATCATAATAGAAAAGGGGATGTCATCGATGCTGAATTCGTAGACAAAAAAGTGAATAGATGAATAAATCTAGTAAATGATGCATTTGGTAGGAATAAAAATGTGAATTATGTGTACCAAGAGCAATATGGTGGGTAATGACTATCATTAATGACAAATGAGATTTTATAAGATATTATGTATTTTGTAAAAAATGAAAGCCGAATGTAATGGACCTGCCTCAATACACTTGTATAGCTTCCCCTTTTTGTGCCTATCTATTGACAACTTTATTTTAAAAAACAACATCTTGTATGTATTTCTTTACGTATGACATACATTCTCATCAAAATAAAATGAGCAAAAGAGGTGACACGATTATTCTACTTTCTCTCTCTTTTCCCTTTGTCTCTTTTTCATAATCCCTTCCTCTGTCAATGAGCAGAGCAGATGGGTCACCCTCTCTCTCGATGATTGACCGAAACACAACAGCATGCCTTGTACCTCTTGCTACCTTGGATAAATCATTCCACTCAAACAAATATAAACGCATCTATCCCTCATTGCTGCGTTATTATAAAAATATTTTCGGGAAGAATCAATGCTTCGTCGTGCTAAGCGTAAACAGAAGGTGAGTTTTCCATGTTCACTAGGTTGTGCAGATCTTCGGTTGTTCCGACTGGTCGTGTGAGGCTCGTAACCTCTTGAAGGGAGGGAAATATACCTAAACACGTTTTGAAATTTTGGGAATACGTGTCAATAAGAGAAATATACCGGGACTTCACTATCATTTGTTAAGTGCAAAACTCGATCTTGTGTCAATTGCGATGAAAATCTGCTGAAGGCAAGAGAATGGAGGCAGTGGCAGTGGCTGCTTCTTTTTTATTTATTGGGAAGAAGGTTCTTTGCCCTTTCGTTATTCAAGGCATTTGGTTCAAAAGAGATATCATCCCCAAACCATGTCTCCCCATATACAAGAAGCCTCGTTAGGCTCTACGGGAGGCTTTGAGGTCCACTGCTGCGAGTCAGAGGATAGTATTGAACTGCATGTTCTTCCTGAGAAAGATGACCCTAGGCTGGATTCGTCTGCATCATCCTCAGCAAATGCATCAATCAAATTTGAACAGGGAGACGATGAGAATATCTCTAGAAAAAACACATCTTTTGCGAGCAAGCAAAACAGGTCTTGGATGAAGGATCTTTTTTGTGTCGACTCTCTTTGTAGTTCCAGCTGTTCTCAGCTCATCATTGACTCTGAGATTGATAGCTTTTCACATTCGGAAAAGCATATCTCATCAAATGGCGTTAAATCTCCAACATCAACAGCTATCGACTTTAAAGACCAGCTGCATTTGTTGTACGTCAAGGGTATCTTTCAACTAGAGCCTCGAAACAAAAGGATATGTTCTAAAGATGCTGGGATATCCTCACAGCAGACTTCCTCACGAATCCCCAAAGAGTCTCCTTCTTTTGTATCTAGGCGAGAAGAACTTTATGCGCTGAGATGGAATGGCCATATGCCTCTAGAACCAATGAACTCCTCAGAGGTTGCTAGGAAAAGACGTCAGTCCAAGAGATTTCGAACCTTGAAAGCGAAGGGTCATGTTTCTAGTAAATTGTTGTCTGATGATCCCGTCGTTTACGTTGACTGAAGAAAACTCAAGAAGGTTGATATACTTTCACTCAATATTTTTTATTTTTAACCATATCTACAGGCAGACAGCAGTAAAGACAATCAGACAGCATCATCCAATACCGACTCTGCTAGAGCTAATACCGACAGTAGAAACGTAGCCTCACCTACTACATCATCCAATAGTAACATCATGACATCAACTACCGCATTAGGAGCACCGGCTTCTGCTCTTCGTGACCTTCCTCCTCTCAGAGATGCACCGGCTGCTAAACGTGAAGAATTATTTCGAGCCAAATTACAACTATGCTCAGTGATTTTCTCTTTTGACGACCCAACTTCTGAAAAAAGAGGCAAGGACTTGAAACGTCAAACTCTTCTTGAGCTTGTTGATTATGTGAACCCACCTGCTGGACAAAAGATTTTCACTGAATCTGTCATGGCAGACCTCATGGCCTGTGTTTCCGCTAATGTGTGCCGTGCACTTCCTCCAGTCACAGATGATTTTGATCCAGAGGAGGACGAACCGGTACTAGAGCCTGCTTGGCCTCATTTGCAGGTTGCATATGAATTCTTTTTAAGATTCATTGTATCCTCCGAAGTAAATGCAAAGGCAGCGAAGAAGTATGTGGATCAAAGGTTCTGTCTTCAACTTGTAGAACTATTTGATTCAGAAGATCCACGTGAGAGAGATTATTTGAAAACTATCCTTCATCGCATCTATGGTAAATTCATGTCACACCGTTCATTTATTAGAAGAGCAATTTCCAATGTATTCTACAGATTTGTCTATGAAACTGAGAGACATAATGGTATTGGTGAACTCTTGGAGATCTTGGGAAGTATTATCAACGGATTTGCCATTCCCCTCAAAAAGGAACATTTACAATTTTTGGTTCGTGCATTAATCCCTCTGCATAAACCCAAGTGTGTTGGAATGTATCATCAACAACTATCATACTGTATCATTCAATATGTAGAGAAAGATGCAGATACTGCAGCACCTATTCTGAATGGATTCTTCAAGTGTTGGCCTTGGAGCTGCAGTGGAAAACAAGTCCTTTTTTTGAATGAGCTAGAAGAAATTTTAGAACTTCTTGGCGTTGATCAACTCGCAAAGGTTTCCAACACTCTCTTTTCAAACTTAGCAAGATGTCTTGATTCTGATCATTTTCAAGTGGTCGAGCGTGCTTTATTTTTATGGAATAATGAACATCTCGTGAACAGCGGGTGCTTGTCTAGACTCAATGCTCATGAAGTGTTGCCTATTATTTACGGACCGCTTTACAAGAATAGCTCTGGGCATTGGAATGCAACAGTGGAAGGTCTTGCGCAAAATGTGCTTAAAATGTATATGGAGTACGATTTAGATCTTTACGACAAATGCACAGCTGACTATTTCAAGCAAGAAGAGGAGGCAAAGAGAAAACAAGAGGCAGTATCAGCTCGATGGGCCGAGATTGAGCAGATGGCACAAGATAATGCTCAACGCAGAATGATCACTGCTGGATAGGAACATCACTGCACGAAAAGAATTTGTTTTGGATTCTAAGAAAAGTTTAGTATCAGGAATAATCATAAAATTGAGCAATACATTCAGGAGCCATAACCTTACACTTTGTAGCTTGCATTTGATGAAGTTTGAATAACTGGTGCTCCAATATAATTTTATCATTGAAAACTACACAAGCTAAGGGGATATTGTATTTTTAACAATTAAATTGTTTGGTTATCCGTTGCTATTTCGCCATTGGTAGCAGCATTTTTATTTGAATTTCTCATTTCATCACTCAAACCATACATCAATGTTGCTAATGTATCATTATCTGGACTATAAAAATGATGCGACTCTTCGCCAGAAGCACCAGCGCTAGCTACAAGATCCCTCCAGTAATTTTCTTCTTCACTCTTTCTAAACGAAAGGCTACTTCTGCCACTACCCTTCCAATTACCTGCCATAACAATATTGGAATCATCACAAGAAATGAAATCTTCTTCATTCATATTTCTAACCGCAATTCCTGGTAGTTCTGAATCATTGCCCTTTTGTTTCTCATTTGTCTTCTCATCTTTTGGAATTTCTCCACCTGATTTGATGACAAGAAAGAATGCTTTCAAATAGGAGATCTCAGGAAACTTTCGGACCAAAGCAGTGACCATGGGTCTGCAATATATACAAATATTGAATAAGCCTCCTAGTGGGAAGAATGTTACAAAAAGCATTGCAAATGGATGATCTCCAAGTAGCGGATCAATGTTTTCCGTCAAAGCTAAGAGAATCCCAATCAAAGGCCATATGTACACAACTAAATTGAAGAAGATATACAGGAATGCCTGAGTAAGTATTTCCCTCTTGTAAAGTTTCGATAGATAACGTAGTAGATTTTCCTGAGAACTGACGCTGTTTTCATCCTTGTTATCATCTGAAAAGTCTTCCGGTGGATTTCTTTGACTAGTATTTCTACCGTTTCCACCTTTTTTTATTCTTTCCAGAGCGTGAGCTGAAAGTAGAAACATGGATACAATAACTCCAAATAAGCAGACTCCGGGAACTATAAGGCTGTCAATTATAAAGTAAAGAACCATTATAATCTCATCTCTTGCTGGGAAGCACCCGTTCTCGTCATCTTTACATTGTCCAGAGTAATAGCAGAAGCCACCTAAATGACTTGGAGTGTAGGCATTGAGAGATAGAGCGCTCACAACCATGAAAAGTTTGTATAAAATCGGAACAGAATGTAAATATACTTCTATCCTTTTGAATTTTTCATCTGACACTCTGTTCCGCAGTTTGTAGACATAGTACATGCAAAGAGACGTGATATACATCGTGGAGGCTACACTTCCTGTTGTGAACATTGCCCCATTGAAACTGCAGAAAGCATTATTCCCAGACGCGAAAGGAGCAACTGCAGAACTTGTCGGTGGCGGTGCAAATGGACCAGTGATGAGAGATATTGATTGCAATATGTCTGATACAGCTAATCCGAATATAATCCTCCTGTAAGGTGACGACAGCTTAGAACCTCTAGCTCCAACCATAATTGCTATTGTTGAAGAGGAAAGAAACGAAATCGATGAAGTAGTCAATTGGATATAGACCTGACTTTTCGACATTATGATTGGTTAGAGTGGGGGATTATTCCACGGTTCTTTTGTTTGAAGATGAAGAAGAAAGAAAAATGGGAAGAAATAAAAATACTACTCGTGCAGGATAATGAGAGGAGGTAAGAGAGCTGAGAGAGGTTGTCTTGGAGTTGCTCGTGAAACGTACTGATGAAGGAATCAACTCTCGTACGTAGTAGTCTTTTTTCTAACTAACACGTCATGAGTTTTTACGAGTAATGATTCTTACGTCACAGAGACAAAATACGAGTAGACATATCCGTAAGTATCTCATATATTCCAATGACAATTGAAGCATTTTACATGTTACCCAACGTCTGGACTATGGCAAACTTGAAACAATTTGTTCAGCGATTCGAAAAAGGCACATCAGCGATAAGTTTAATATTAGAGAATATTAATATTGATAAGAGCTTGAAAGATTTTTATCAAAATTATACGCTTTCATACTTACGTACTTTACTATTCCTTACTAGCACCATGACTCTGATGGATCTTTTCTTCGCAATCTCCTTCTAACTTTAACTCACTCTGATATTGCGAAGAAGTAGGTCTGCGAGTTAATTCTCTCAAAGCGATGGTTGCATAAGACGATGGAGGCAGAGTAAAGCCAATCTTCATACCAACTATTGCTTTCGCTTCATCGTCATCAAAAGTTGCTGATGATTCATCTGTCATATCTACACAATCTAGATCTGCATTATGCACATTCATCAAATCTGTTTTCACAAGAGGTTGCAGGGGATCAGTGTAAACTTTTATTTCGAAGTCTATATCCGCTGGCTTGCAGATAACTTTTCTGTAATCACCTCCTACAGCAAGTTCTCTATCTCCGATTTTTTCGAAATCTTCTTTGGTAAGACCATCCTTCTCGAGTAGTTCGTCAATCATGTCACCAGTAGAGTCCGTAGGATACTCAATTTTTGATCCAACCAAGGGTATAACAACATCTGTCATGCTAAATTTACATGCCTCGATGTCATCTTGTGTGACAGAATGCACTTCTTTGCCCTTCAAACCACTCGTTCCATTACCTCCATGTTCCTCGGATGCATCTGCTACAAGAACAAGATCTCCAACACGCACATATCGACTTCCACCATCAGATGTTCTATAAGATGCAGCCTTATTCCAAAGATAGCTCTGATAAGCATGGAGAAACATGCTTCTCATGTGTTTTGCAATAGATCCAAAGGCTTTCTTATAGTCACGTGGATTGCGAGATAAGGATGAAACAATGGAAGTTTCGCAGTTCATGAAGCGTCCAAGTTCTTTACGGACAGTGTTTGCACATTCTATTTCCGCATTCTCTACAGCATTCTCATCATTCATATCTACTCCTTCAAAACGACATTCCCATTTCTTGCGAGTGGATATGGATTTTTCATTTTCTCCTTCTTTTGGCCTCATGATGATATTACATGCTTCCTCGAAGTCACCCTTGAGAATGGATATACCTACGAGATGCGTATCATAGAATTTTCCAAACCGCTGCATTCCAAAGTAGTTTATGAAGCCTGTGTTTTTCATGCTTGTCGCAGCCTTTTTCAATGTTGACGCTATTTGTGTAATACGTTGCTCTTTGGGTGTATCTGTGTTAGAATCAATGCATACATTTCGAAGAACGATATCAAATCTATTTCCTGATAATTGCCTGAAGATAAAAGGAAAGAATGTAAGTACATGTATGTATGACCCAAACAGGTAAAAAATGCCACTCAAGGAACTAACCCTAATCGTAACTCCCTGTTGACATATGAAAAGTGTCCAACTCGCATGATAGCATTTCCACCAGATTTCGAATTTCCCCCGCCTTGCTTACGATCATTTGTTCGCTCTTTGTTCAAAATCATCAAGTCTTCAGGAGTTTTTCTATACAAAGTACAAAATTGAGTTGTACAACCTCGTTTGTCCTTCATTCCACCATATCCAAGGCCTCCAGTCCCAGGCAGCTTTGGACCTTTATTCCTACCCCATTTATTAGTTTTTTGTGGCAACCGAAGTATCCTTGAAATATCTTTAGCTGCTGTACCAGTATCAATATTTTCTTTGTAAAGCACAAATTGAAGATAGTCAGGAGTATCCTTAGGCCATTCCATTTTCTTCTTACGTGCTTCTTTCCTCTTTTGGAATTCAGGATCCTTGACAAATTTACCATAGTTAGGCATGTGAGATTCAAATATCCGATGCCATATTCTTACTTTCTTTTCCTCTGTATCTGCCAATGCAAATGGTTTCACCGAATCTGATTTAATGAGCTGATGGATATCCTTTCTTTTCTGCTTGTCGTCAATAAACGGAAAAGTATAGTATTTTGACTCGTCCTGAGTTCCCTTGGTTGGGATAGAATCTTCATTTGATTTTAAGTTTTCCCAGTGTTGTAACATCGAAATAGCTTTCTCAGCTGCCTCATCTCCTACCAGTGGAGCAAGCTTTAGATGGATATCTTTTAACGCAGATGTAACATCTTCCACCTTACTTTCGATAGAAGCATTATTGTCGACATCAATCTTTGCCTTTTTGATGTCTTGTTCTTGAGAAACCTCAGCTTCTGTACCGTCTCGTTTCTTGCTTTCCTCTTTCGGTGCAGTTGGCAAGTTATTCTCTAGCGAAGTAAGCCTTGCAATTTTCCCATCGGTTCCGACTGTAAAATGACTAAAAGGTAAGAATAGAATTAGAAAGTAAGCAAAAGTTCTTGACATTTGCATCGTGAGCAACACATGAAAGGTGTGCATATCACTTGAGGTCTCAACTATAATTTTGTCCAGCCTTTGAGATTCGTTACGTCTCTCGGAAGAAAATTAGAGTATGTTTTGGAATCATCATCGACCTGAAATTTCTGGTATTGCCAAAAACGTTCGACTGACCTTCGTGAACGAGGAAATCAGAGTATCTTGCCTTGACAACAGCTGCAAATCCAGGATTTTGTTCCAGGGAAGCAGCGTAGGCTAAAATCCCCATCTGTCTCTCTGTCTCATCGTATTTTTCAGTCATGATCTTCTAGTCTAGTCGGCAATGTATTTGTTTTGTTTACTGATTAAATTTACTCAGAAGTCTGACTGCAGTGGAGAAGAAATTGAAAAGTGTGTGTGATGTTGTTGATTGTTGATGTTGTTCAAAAAATGAAGCACCAGCAGCATGAAATGTGTGGCTGCAAAAAGATCATCTTGGCTATTTTAGACATTTGTGAGTCCCATCTTCTTCATCCCTGTCGAAATAGGATAACACATCGTACGTCTCCAACAAAGAAGTACGTGTTGCATTGGTTTGAAATAGGATTTGTGGTCAATTGACGCCAGGAAAAGACAACTTTAATTGATTTGAATCTAGAAAGGCGGCATCCCAAAGCATAGCACACCTTTCCTGAGAAGTGTTTCATCTTGACATTTACTTCAATTGTCTCATTTGCCAATAATATACACCATGAAGCTTTCTCTTTTTGCATTGACCGGTCTTTTTGCACAATCTGCTGCTTTCACAACAAGCATTCCAGCAGCAAGATCATCTGCTCTTTTCTCCACACCAGAGATGCCAGTGCCTCCTCCTGAGCCAACCCCAGAAGCAGCGCCAGAGCCAGTGTCTTCTGTTCCAGTTCCAGTTACTTCACAGCCATCTGCTACTCTTCCTAACGGAGACCTTGACCCAACACAGGTTGTACTTTTCCCAGAAGAGCACGATACTTGCATCCCACGTATTGAGGGAGGAGGAACTCTTAGATCAACCAAGATTCCACAATGGGCAACTCGTGTTCAATATAAGATTGAGTCCTTTGGACGTCCACTCAAGGGAGAAGTACAGCTATGGCTTGGACCAGAGAGAAAAACTCATACCCTCACCTTCGCTAACGAGAATGGAGTACACTTCCCAATTGAATCTACCTTGAAATTCAAGCCAAACCCTACCTTCAAGATTACCACTGCTGATGATCCTAACTGTCCACTTAAGATCAGTCTATCTGTTCCTACCCCAGAACGTGCACAAGAACTTGAGAATATTACCGAACAATTGTTTTACCAAGCAAACTCTGAGCAAAAGAAGACTATTCAGGGAGGAAATGTAAACGGAAAGCATGGACAATGGGTAACTTGGAACATTCCAGAAAATGTAGATGCTGTCCAATTGATCGGATGGAGTGTCAACACTGGAAAGAAGAGTTTCAGAGTAAAGGTTGAAATGATCAAGGGACCAAATAATGTTATGCAAAAGTACACTCTTCAGTGTGGAGGAGGATCCCAGCCTTACCACACTGTTTTGCAGACTCCAGGAGCTGGATGGACTGTGAGAATGACCAACTTAAAGTTTATGGAAGATGGAAAGACAGAATTTGCTGTATTACCATTTGATGCAAGACCTGCAAACGAGAGCAACTTGATGGATTGGAACTAAGCTCGGGTTTATATTCAGATAGGTTTTGAAGTAGACCAAGGTGTACATTGGGAAACATAGTAAATGAAATTAACAAAGTAATTGTCATATAATGCTAGTCTATTATATATTATTTTAATGATACAGTAGAGTTTGTTGTAACCCTCATGGCAAGTCCATACTTGCTAATTCAGCTTCAAAAGCATCGTCAACTTGAATTGAATTCTCAAAAGCTATTTCTCTAACCTCGTCTTGTACTGTTTGCGGAAGGGTATTGACTTCGCCACGGAAACCAGCTAATCTACACTCAGGATCATGGCAGCTCTGCCAATAAGTCATGTCATCCAGACATACATTCCAGTAAATGTTATTACTTTTGTGAGATCTTTGAATATGTTCACACCATCGATTTCCCTTCATTTGAAAAATGATTGTTCCTTTTCCCTGAATTACCTCCCTTTCTTCGCAAGTCCCGTCAATAGTCCATGCACGTATTTCGCCATTGTAACCTTTGCGATTGGCAAGGGATGTCGAGATGAATCGTTCGAGAGGCGGAAAAGGTGACTGTCCAATATTGTTCTTGTAGGTCTTTCTATTTATTACAGTGGTGGTGTTTAGTGAAGACTTTGTTGTCGTATTTTTAAGCAAACTAATATTGTGAGGATGAGAGTCGCATATATTGCCAATGTCTAAGAATATCTTTCCGTGTTTGACGGGAGTGATGAGTGTCTGCTCTAAGGCTGTAGCAAAAGGTTCCCAGTCAATGTGCTAAAATGATTATGAAAAAAATAGACTTGATTGAGAAATGTCATCATTTGATATGGTGCACGCCATGATCTTGTAGACCTTACCGTTTTCGTATCATCGTCGGAATCAATGTCATCGTGATAAAAGTCATCGAAATTTGTATTGGACTTAGATTTTATGTCCATCTTTTCTTGTATTGATTGACTCATGGTAGGAGCATAAAATTTGTCATTCGTAAATTCCTGAGGAAATGGAAACGAATTGGATGTAGAGATTCTCAATGCAGCATATGGGGGCTTGCCAAACTTCGAAGACCCAAGCAAACGAAAGAGTCTATTCCTTGTGTATACTCCAAGGTCAACAAACAATGTCTTGTTCTTACTAGAAGGAGATTCTTCTCTTCCCTCTCCCTTTTCTTTGTTATCATCGGACATGTTATCGTTTTTAGCAGGTTTTGAATAAACAAAAATATTCTCTTTCAAGGCACTGCTCTTTTTATATCTGTCCCCGTCATTTATTGCGACAGAATCCTCAACCAGTCTGCCCACAAAGTCTTTGACAAAAACGCCGCATTCCATTGCATTTCTAAATAGGGCACCATTTGGCATGTGAACTATTAAATGTCGACTGAACTTTGCGTCTGTAGAAGAGTCTAGATCTACTATATGCTCGCATCTTAAATTCAAGTCGAACTGCTTTTTGATCTCGTCTCTAAGTTCTTGCTTGAACTCTTCCATTAGTTTATATTCAAGACTTGGATCATTGGAAAGTATAGGGTTTGCCTTTTTGTTATATTCGATATCTTGCAAAAACTATTAGTAAGTTTAGTGTCGCATGGAGTATATGATTTAAAATAGATGCAATATCTCACCAAAATATAGTCTGCAAGGTTCACTTTCCCGAATCAATTCATAATGATGTCGGGCGTGAGGAAGTCTAAGCCTCCAATATCTATGCATAAACCTTGCCAAATGTTCAAATGTAAGAAGTATGCACATCAATCTTGGATATAAAGATTTGTGGAAACTTACTGCCCAAGGTGACACACAATATACTTTCGCTTTCCAGTATTTGATGTCTCAATTGCAAATATTCGAGGAGACATACTCCACATCAAAGAGTCTTCTGATATACCATTTTTAGAATGCCAGTTTGACTGTAATGAAGAAGTGAGTAACTCATCCAATGCTTTAAACGCAGGCTCTTGGATTGGGAATTGTTGGTAGTAGGATACATAGCAAAAGGATTGAAATTGTGTTCGTAAAGATGAATTCATTATGCTTTTCTCATGCGATTTGACCAATTTCCTAGCTTCTTGAATCATTTGTTTTGTACGTTTCATAGAAAGAGATCTTTCGGCTGTTATATTCTTTACATCATCATCAGTCTGCTTTTCGAAAGCTTTTGATGTTGGTCCGTCCATATATGTTTCTTTTGCAGCATGAAAGCTTTTTGCAGATATACCTGATGATCTTTGCTTTTTCACTGACTTCTTCTCGTCATCCCTCCAGTTCGACCTCTCAGAAGGCCGAACAAAATCATCCATGACAGTAAACAAAAATCTCGATTCAGTCAAGCCATGCAGCCGCAACTTCCTGGATGTGGTATACTTCCATTTCACATTATGATTGCTGTGAAAGCATCGAGAGAGAAAAATGATGTTGTTCATCAAAATATTATGTTTAACATCAAGATAACGGTTATCTTTCCTATTACTTTTCTATTTTTTGTCATTCAAAGTTTGTTCCATTCCTACAAATGCATACAAAAAGTGAATCAATCTTTACTACATTGGCTTTCATAGCTCTCTAATCCGGATTGTTTTGGTGAAGGAAATCCATAGTCCATGCATACACAAGGAATAGGTCTTCCACGAGAGCCACAGGTGTATAGTAATTCACAAATGGATAAATCTTTGTAATGGCATTGTGCCGTTGAATTGCCACGACATTGTATCCTTTGATAATTCATTGCAAGATCGTCGAATTTAGGAACCATATCTCTATCAGGAACAATATTGAAGGTGTTAAAGTTGAGTGATTCAACAGAAATCTTTGGTTGAAAGGTTAAACGGCTTAACCTTGCGTTTGGAGCCGACAAACCTAGTGCAGTCACATTTGTTTGAGCTCCAGTTATCAAAGCAATCCCACCGCCAAGTGCTATATTTTGAAGAAATACGTAGGAATGTGTGAGATGATATATTATGGCACAACTAGTCTACAATTGCACTGCTCATGTACTTACAATGACCTGTCAAGAATAGTTTCGAGTAGATATTTTCCTCGGTGATTTTCTTGACAAAAGCAGTAGTTTCTTGATAAAAAGCCTTGTCGCGAATGTTCCCAGTTTCTAAGAAAGACATGACATAATTCAGGTATTCTAATGCAGGGGTGAACCGATGACCAAAAGGCAACATTGTTCGAACTGCTTGAAGCAGCATGGCTCCAGACCACAACTGCGCGTCAGCTAACGCATCAAGAGCGCTCGATGTACCTCTAATAGTAACCACTCCCAAATCCAGATCTGGGAAACCAATGAACTTGTATACAACATTACTATCCCCTCCATACCATTCCTTGAAGTTTTGAAGATGGTCGTCCTCGTGATCTTTGACAAGGACCCCTTGAAACCACCTCGTGATGGAAGATTGAACTGATTCCTTTTTCTCATAAGCAACGAAGCTTAAAAATGCCGCATCGACTAGAGATATTCCGTTTTGACTTGTGATGTTGAAGGTATTTTGTATTTCACAAGATGCGTATCGAAATCCCTCAACTCCTGGATAATCAACGTCTACCGCTACTTTTAAAGCAGATTCATCGGGTTCAACACCAAATGATGTAGCTACCACGCCAACAAAGAGTATGCAAAAGATTACTATGAATACACCGAGAACTGCTGTCCAAAATTGAGATTTAAAACCAGTTCCAACCTCTTTCATTACTTGGGCAATAGTATGCTTTCTTCTCCAATCCTTCTCGTTATCACGTCCAAAATGTTGTTGATCAAGCGGCCCGAACTCCAAAAGACAGGTACGAGCATTGAGGTAGGTTCTGATAGATGTGATGAGAGCAACTATGACGTATACAATACCAACACCGATATTTTTTGTAATGAAAAGCGTAGACACTGGTAAGATGAACAGGAAAACAAACTCTAAACTAAGCTCTAACCAACAAAACCACACCTTCGGTGTTGTCCATAGAAAGTAGTCATGTACATGAAACATTGCAACTTCTGTGGTCTCCGCTGTATACTCTTTTGTTTTTCGTACATGTTTGTGAAGTCTATATGCACCAAGTATCTGTTTTGACATGAGAACTAGATAGACAAAACAAGCAATAAAATATGATGCAACTGATGCTTGAATCCATGCTAAAGCTGCAAATAATGCGAGAAGAGTAAGGCCCAAAACAATGAATAAGTACGCAAAGCTACTATTCATCTGGTTTTCTCCCAAACCAATGCGATTGTCGTTCTGAGCTGAGGTTACAACAGCTGCAGACCTAAGTTTGCGATTACGACAGAAGACTTTTTCAAGTCCCCACGACTGTCTTGTAACAAACGGTGAATTTTCGATCACCTCTTCCAATGCCCAAATTCGCTTTTGGTTTTCATCATCATGTTCGCTGTAGAGTCCAATCCATACAAATACTTTTGTTAGGCTAGCCCACAGCCCTTTTGTTGCTTCGGTACCTTCTGGCAAATCCTGGACTGTTTTTGGACTTTTTACATTGCCATCTTTAGATTCAATGGTATGAATTGCCATTTTGTATCCCGATAGCCTTTGTATTTGTTTCATCAGAATGATACGTTTGACCATAGACAAAACGGTATCATCATCACTTTCTGTATTGTGTTGGAGTAGCTCAAAAGCACCCCTGATTTCAGATGAAATTGATAGAAACAAGAAAACGAGATAATACACGAAAACACATGTGATGGACGTCAAAAGTGAGATTTCATACCATTTCTCCGATCTTGCATAAAGAGAAATACATCCAACCATCAATGGTATACCGATGAATACTGCAAATGTAACCCATTCTACAAGAACGGAACTCCATTTGTAAAATGTTTTCATAAATCTTTGACCATTAAAGGTATCCATTACAAAAGCAATAGCAATCGTCATTGCATTAGCCATACCCAAGACCAATAGAGGAGTAGCCAATATGGTTCCAAAGAAACCTCCAATTGCAAATTTTTGCTTTTGCATGAGACCGGATTGCGTCAACACTCCTAGGAATAAATAGAGAAGAACTTGAATACAGAAGGCAAATAAAAATCCAGCCATGAATGTAGCTATCGTAGCATATCCCAGTCGTACAAATAGAAGACTGAATGTTCCTTCATCATATTGTTTTGCGTAGTAAGTATCATCTTCTGCGTCCTTCTTTTGAATGACAATCTGTTTAGTGCCATCGCAAAATACAAATGTATCTCTGTTGTTCTCAAATTTGACTGTCGAGCTTGGATTGGGTAGAGTATATGAGTCACAAACTTTCATCTGTTGAACTCGTGGAAGTTCAGATATCTGGCCATCGTTTACCACATCTTTTGGAGGTTCTTCATTTTCTTTTGCTGGTATTTCTTGATGAATCATTTCCACATCTCTGGTTTGGTCGCTTGCTATTGCACTCTGATCAGGAGTATTGGCCAATCGTTCAGAAGATATTTCTTCCTGTTTCTCTTCTTCACAAGAAACATAATCTCGAAGTGACGATGATGGAGAGGGCAAGTCCATAGACATGATGTTGAGATATTTAGTAATTTAATAGTTGTATTTGAGGTGAGTTTGTTGATTTTGAATTCACTGTTCACTCTTCCCGCCCTATCCCTATTCCCTGCGTGATTCATGTTGTAGTGTCTTTTTACGACTTCCTTTCGATGTCTTCAACATGGTTTACATTTTGCTGGGTTTCCGATGGATAGAGAGTTCATATCAATAATAGGTTAGAATCCTTTGCAAATCCTTACAGAACAGAAGGGGAAAGATCTCTGCTCTCTTGATGGATGCACTGAGATGCTGATAGATTCTTTTTCCATCATCGCAACAGGAAGTCAGTCATTAGTTGTCATCTCACTTTACAACACAACATCTTCACATACTAAATTACAACATCATCAAAATGGGAAACTCTACCAGCAACAAACAGCTTCAGGCAATCATTGACGATCTTACTGCTCTCGTCAAGGAGAAGAACTGCGGACCAATTCTTATTCGTCTTTCATGGCACGATGCTGGTGTATTCTCCACTGGAAAGTTGACCGGAGGATGCCCAAATGCTGCTATGCGTTTTGCTGAGGCTGGAGAGGGAGCTTTCGGTGCAAACGCCGGTCTCCCTACTGTTGCCCTTGATTTGCTAAAGCCAATCAGTGAGAAATACTGTCCTGATGTAATTTCCAACGCTGATCTTTGGACTCTTGCTGCTAACGTTGCTATCGAAGTTATGGTGAGTCTTGACTTTTCAAATGCGCGTATTGAACCTCACATTCTTGATAATGTATTTGATATATCCTTGGCATCTCGAATTCATGTTCATGGCTTATGTGATTTAGCACCTGGTGTTATACATCAAAATGACTTTTTTTTTTACTTCGATCTAACTTTCTTTTCTCTTTGGAAATAAACAGGGAGGACCAAAGATCCCAACTCGTTTCGGAAGAAAGGATGCAGCATCTGCAGATGAATCTGTTGAAAGTCAAGTAGGACGTCTTCCAGATGGAGACAAGGGATGCCCACACTTGCGCGAAATTTTCCATCCAAAGGGATTCGATGATAAGGATATTGTTGCACTTTCTGGGGCACACACTGTTGGAGCAATGCACGCAGACAGAAGTGGATTCGAAGGAAAGTGGACCGATGATTACCTCAAGTTTGATAACTCTTACTTCACTGAAATGTTGAGCAAGAAGTATGAAGCAGAGACTACTGCACAGGGATGTCCACAGAACCGTAATAAGGAGAGTGGAACTGTTATGCTTATTTCCGATTTGGCTTTGTTGGAGGATCCATTCAAGCAGCATGTTGAGGCATATGCTAAGGACCAATCTGTTTTCTTTGAAGATTTCACCAAGGCATGGGTTAAGCTACAAGAGAATGGATGCACTGACTTGCGTGATGATCTATAAATTCTCTTCTTGTAAAATTTTTTAAAAAGAATTGCATAGATCATAAACTATTGTTGATAAAATATAATTGTCCATTTAAATACGCAATGATGAAGGAAAAGGCAAGATTCTTAGTTGAAAAATGCATTCTTATAAATTACAACTGATTCTAGAATCTGCCATCATAAATTCCTAGCTTTTTCGCCTCTTTCAATGTCTCCCGCAACCTCTTTACTGCGGTAAATATATCCATTCGCTCTTCGGGCTTGTACTTCCAACATTCGTACATAATTTCAATCATTTGATCTTGGATATAATTTTGACCCTTGTAGCGTGGATCTAGAAAAGCAAGGTTTCCGTTGATCAAGTACTTTTGTTTTTCCTTTGTTTTCTTGTCGTCCATTTCGTACAGAGGCCACAGCCCAGTGATGAGTGCGTAGATATTATTTCCGTAGCTCCATACATCAATCTTTTCATCTAACCAATCATCTCGGAATTCCTCTGGTGCACGATAGTCTCCTGCTCCCTTGCCATTTGTGTATTTACAATACTTGCCTTTTTGTTCGTCGAACAGCATAAATTCAGCACGGTTGAAGTCGTTCAAAATCAGTCTACCATCTGGAGCAAATAAATATTGTGCGAGCTGGACGTCATCATGTACAATCACTCCTTCCTTGTAACCATGTAAGTCAGCAAGAGATTCTGCCATTTGCAATGCCATATCTAATTTTTCTGATATTGTGTAATCGTTGTGTGATTTCAAATCTTCTTCAATCTTCTCTGGAAGTACGCCTTCTCCGGGAATAATATTTTCTTCTGCTTCCTTTGGTAAGAATTCAGAATAGACTGAGAATGCGCAGTGGCCATAAATATCGGCAATTCTAGGACTTGAGGTCAACCTCTCCATAACTATTGCATCCATCCGAATAAATTCCAATCTGTCATACTTGAATGGATTCTTTCTATATCTATTCACCTTCACTACTAAATCGGGATCCCATCGCTCATGTTGCAAAAATGCATCGCGATATGCTCCACTTCCCAAAAAGCGATTTTCACCCTTCATCAGCTCAATTTCATGAAATGTGTTACAACTTGGAAAATACATTCTATGAATTGCACTTCTGCGACATTCATTGAAATCATTTTCACGAAATGCTGTACCTCTTACATAATCATCATCAAATGCATAGTATTCTTCCCATGTAGAGTCTTTCTCATCTGTCCAATCTTCTTTGGTGTAAACGTGTCCTTCAAGCTCAAATGGATCATCTAATATAACTCGAGGGTGAGGATGAGGATCCTTGGAGTCTTTGAAAGTCATTTGCAACCCGCCATAATCAGGTTCTGGAGACTCAATCAACATATTTGGCATAGTATAAAAGTTATCTTTCATATTTTGAAATCTGGGTATGACAACATTGACCTTATCGGGTTCATATACTGATCGCTTTGTGGGAAGGACCCTTGCAATTTTATCAAAAACATGTTTTGGCAAAGGTTGTGGTGGTCTATATTTTGTTGGAAAAAACACAATTTGATTGAGCCCTTTTCTCCGTCTTAATTTTCTAGAATTTTGTTGTGAAATATATTTGAAGGAATACAAAAGTGCCGTTAATGTCATGACAAAAAAGGTGACTTGGAGATAAACCATTCGTTTACTGATTTTGCCATTTTCACTTGCAGTACGATGAAATTTCCAGCAGATTCGTCTCAAAGTTGATGGAATTTTTTTCACATTGAAGGAATTCTTTTGCTTATTCATTCTTTTACTTTTCGACTTGCCATCGTCATATTTGCTAGGCGTAGATAATGCATGTGTGTCATTGTCAATCTGTTTTGGTGCAGCGTGTATATGTTTACGAGATCTGACTTCCGCTACCATGATAGATATTGGGAGCACGTTTACAGTCTTTGGATAGGTCTCGAGTCAAGTGAATGCTCTGCGTGTTACCTTTTGTAGATTGGGGAAATAGGAGAGATGTAGGTGGACCATAAGCCATAAGCTCTCTGTAACGTACCTTTACGTATAAGAAGTGATAAAATAAAAACCATCCTCTCAACTTGCTTTTGGCTTCTCATCGAGAAGTTATTTCATTTTGAATTTTAACGGTAAAACGGTCATCTCAAATCGAAAAGAAGGAGAAAGGATGAGGGAGAGCTCTAAAAATGAAATCTTTTTTTTCTCATTCCTTTGTCATTTTTTCCCTATTTCACTTATTAGATTTAACAAGAATTAATATGGTCATCTTTCACACTTTATCATTTATTCTATATATATTTTTTCATTATGCAATTTCCGACTAGGCCAAAACATCTTAGATACGGCGAGACTTGGATCCCTTCATGCTCTTAGATCCTCTCATACCTTTGCTTGCTTTCGCGGACTTGGATGACTTGGAAGATTTGGAGGACATAATGTTTGGGCATTTAGAATTCAAAACAGCTAAGCCAAAAGGATTCAAACCTACATTAATGGTACTGATAAAAGTCGGTAGGTCGTTTTCATCCAGCTCGAAGAGGGATAGAGTAGAGGCAGTTGCTCCTGAATGAGTCACATAGATCTTGTTATCCTTTGTGACAGCAATGTTGTGAGGAACGGCATCAGGTGTATCTACGGTGGTACCGATCAACTCTGAAGGTCCATCTTTGTCAATAGAAATTGTTGAGAGAGCGTCGGTACCACCATTGGAAATATTGGTAACATACAATCTATCACCATTGTAGTCAGAACTGACTCCATGAGCATTATCAATAGTCAATGGATCCTCTGCTTCGCTGAGGTCAAACTTGTAAACAGCTACGCGATTCAATCCTTGTTGAGGAGAGTATAAGTGTTCAGGAGTCATTGGACTTAACGCCAAATGAGGATCAGTACCAATTGGTAGATCTAGTTTCACTGATGATGCCATTGTATCCATGTCAACTCTAATGATTGCGTCTCCAGAAGTAGGTCCAATCACAGAAACAAAGATAACATCATCTTTGGTAATGACAATATCATGTGGTCGCTGATCAGAGGCAAGACTTAGTGATCCTTGGTTAGTCAGATCAATAGTGCTCAGAATCTCTTCTGTGTCAATGGATATGATTACAATTGATTGCATTTCGTCCAATGCAACAACAAGATATTCTTCATTGTTCCATTGATGAAAGATCCCAGATCCTACTCCTTCAATCACACGTGGTTCTTCGACATCGTTTGAATCAAAGACAACTACACTTTCATTTCCTCTGTCTCCCACAAAGATTTTTCCTCCACTTGTAGACACATACATTGGCTCAGCTATGACAGTAATGTATACTGTGAGTGAATTAGGAAGTGTAAAAACAGAACATAATTTGATATTCATACCATTTGCGCCTGGAAGAGGAGTTGAGTATACATCTTGAGTATCAGATACAAAGGAAACTTCTCCTGATGCTCTGTTAGCAATGATTGCACAAGATCTCTGTGAACCCATTACAGAGTCAATACCTGCGAGAAAGAGAAGATAAGGCTTGAGAGATAGTTTCATACTTTGAGACGTTTTTAAAATGTGAGGCAAAGATTTTCAATATAGTTTCAAACGATTCCCTTAGCATTTCCAGTAGTGTATAGTACATTGAAAGAGTAAAAGGCCTTTTAATTTATTTGCGCTACTTACTTTGTATCTTTCTTTTACTTGTTTAATGTAGGATGCAGGAAGCTATCGTATCAACAATGAAACCAATGACAACTCGGAATAGAAAAGAAAATCCCAACATTTTTGTTTACCGTCTTTTTAACCGAAAAAGGACATATCTATTTTAGCTTCCCTCTTCGCTGAAAATCCTTCCTTCTTTCTCCATTACTATTTGAATGTTCCTCTTTATTATTAAGAGCCTTAACACAATTCAAGCTAGTGTTTTAATTTCACTTAACACATTTTTGACAAAATGGATTGCACACAATGCAAAGCTTTCTATCCTACGGCTTCGATGGAGTCTGCTCCTTTCACTAGAGGATCTTTGGACTCTTTGATGAAGCATTCATGTGCGGATAGAGATTCAAATAGCACATCTGATTGTTGTGAATATGATCTTTCGTCAGAGCAATGTGGTTTATACTTTGGTGGTACATTTCATCAACCCTGTGCAGTTTGCTCATCTGAAACAGCAACAATACCAACTCGGCAGTTGTGTAATTACTGCACTGTGTCGTTTCCAGATGCGTCAATGGGTCAGACAATCGTGGTAAACAACTCAACGAGGATAGATGATCTTGTGGATCACCAATGCGCAATTAACAATGGTGGAGATACTTCCAACTGCTGTCTCTATGATCATGAGTTGCAGCAATGTGGTATTTTTGAAAATGACGAATTCACTAGACCATGCGGAATGTGCTCTGTTCCAGATAATTCCTTACGACAGCTCGATGATAAAACAATATATGCTCTCATTGGAGGTACCGTTGGAATAATGCTGATTGCAATTATTTGGTATGTGTCAAAGAAATGCTGCTATGAAAACGTAAAAAGTGGAAAAATAATAGTTGGTCCGCCCAACGAGCCAACAGCTACACCAATTCAAGTTGTGGAAGAAAATATCGACAACAATGATGAACAGGAGCCTGGGATTATCTACGCTGAAATTGTACCTTAACAACATAACTTCCCTTACAAACTTGTATGGAGTAAAATAATAGCTCTCTTAGTATATTATTTGTAAATTACTTGAGTTGAATCAAGCGATGCGATTGGTTCAATGACATGTGATAGCTTAGGAGATATGCCAAAGCACTTTCATTGATGGTGAATTAAATATATAGCATCAGTATTTTTCTTTGTGGTAATAATAAAAAGTATTCTACTCCACAAATTCTGACCTTCGATGTCTTTCGAAATCTTGAATCGTGTTTTGATCAAAATGTTCTTCGAGACTTTGAGGGATAGCTGAAGTAATACTAGAGCTACCCCAATGTAGGTCAACTTTCTTGACAACAATCTCTTTCAAGAAACTTCTAATGGTGTGCCAAATGACTTTGGCAAATGATGGTACTGGATAAACATGACATTTGGAAAGGCAACGTGGAAATAATTCCATGTGACCAGCTGCCTGTTTGATAAAAGGCATAATCTTGTAGGGGCTTGTATTAGCCCAACCTCCCCCTTTCCGTACATCGGCTACAACTACAACATCTTCCAATGAATTTCGAGGTAGATGGAGGTAAAAGTAGATTGAATAGACCAATGCATAGAATGCCAGAGGTGCAATGTCAGGGTCAATCATGTTGGAAAATACTTGTACAATTCGCTTGCCAGATTTTGATTTCACCGCATCCCCATCCTGATTAGAAATGATTCTGATAAAGCGTGGAAGCTTAATGTCTTTACTCAAATCAGGAAATGATTTCAAACCATGTGTAATAGCATACATAAATACTTGTTCATCATTGTCAAAAGTCATCCCGTCTAGAATATGATCCATTAGATATTCTTTCCGCCATTGCAAGAATTTACCAATCTTTTCTTTGGCATGGCTATATTTACGGTCATGAAGGAAGCGGATACATTCCTCCAAGGTTGCTTCTGGAAATTCACGCAACAAAGCATAAGCGTCTGGTGAAGCTTTCGTCACTTCAACAGCTTTGTCCACATGAACATGAATGACACGTTCTTTTGGATCAAATGAACCCTTCATCAAAGACTTGTGACCCATCCCAGTACAAGTACATGATGGATCTGTCAAGGATGACTGGTCAGTAATTGTGGAATCTGAGTCAATATTCTCTTGTTTCAATGGATCAAAAGGGAGAATCACAGGGAATTCCCTAATTTCTGTGGTTTTTACATCAACCACAACTGATCCTCCATGAGTAGATTTTCTTGCTCTTTTCCCAAACTTCATCTTCCTGTTTTACAATGGTGCAAGTATTCTTTCTTTTTACACTTTGTTGTGTATTTCACTTGATGTTGTCATCAAATGTGAATCAATCCTTGAATGGAAAGGTGCCACGACCTTCTTTCACTTTCTCATTTTCTCATGTCTTTACCGTGCCGTAACCAAAATTTCAACTTTTTGGAGCATCTAATTTCCCCTATTTAGTCGTACATAAATACGAACAGCTCATATTTCTGTTTCCATTGGGTTATGAGTTCTGGAGATATCCACGAGTAATTTACATGCATCGATGCACCAATTGAACTTCTTGATGAAGAGGAACATCATATTTCATCAAAAGTAACCAGAGAATACAACAAAATACCTACCTTATTCTAGAATAATAAAAAGATGACAAAATCTCTACTCATAATACTTATATTTACAATATTCTCAGCTGTTAGTGCTCAATTTGGAGTCCCAAAACAGGAGGCACCGCCCACTGATCCTCCTTCTCTCCAATCTTTATCACAAGAAGATCCTGAACTTTATGAAGCTATGCAAATGTTTGCAGGTATGACACCAGAAGAAAGAATGGAAACGATGGAGGAACTCAAGGTGGTTTTGGGAGACGATCCTGCATTATTAAAAGAACTTGATACAATCATGGAGGAAATTGCCAATATGGATCCAATGGAGATGGATCAGAGTCTACAGGACTTGCAATCCGATGTCGTGAACGATGCTCTTGACCTTTTGGCCAAGGCAGATGAAAATGATTGGGAAAAAGTTGCGGCAAATCAACAGGCAATCCTAGAAGCTGTAATTCAGAATGGAGGTATGTCAGAAGAAGAAGCAAAAATGTTTCGAACCGATCCTGATGCATGGCAAGAAGAATTACGATTGATTTTTGAGGAGTTAAAACAATTGGGATTAGAGCATGAGCAAAACGGTGGGGAGACAGGAAGTGATGAGCTGTAAGGTTCGGGTCTCACACTAATCTTGTTTTCAACATCTTTCTACTTGACGAAGCATTGTACTTTCGTTTGGGAATAATGATTGATTCTTCCCTTAAGCCAATAGGCTATTCAGAGTAAATCAGTCAATAGAGACAAGAATTTTGACGGCAAATACCTGTTTTAAATGTCAAATGTGGTGATACTAGCGTATTTGTAATGTTGCCATTTTTCCTATCTTTTGGAGAAAGGGGAAAGAAATGGAACCTAGCTAAAGAATATAATATGAACATACGTAATATCTTTTCCGTGTATTTTTCTTGTGGCTCACCAAAGAGTTAAAAGAGTACATTTTTCAAATGGAACCGAGGGAAAGACGAGACAAAAGAGAGAGTGTTACCTACTTTATTTGCCCAATGACGTTTTATCCAAGCTAGCTACTAATGGAGACTAACCCATAGCTACTTTGTAGGTGCGTAAATTGTTGAAGCGAAGTGAGCAAACGGATACGTTTTCAAGTGTGACTGACGGTTGACGCTGAAAGCAGTGGCTGGAGTAGATACAATTGATGTCAACATTGTTATCTGATATTGCACTTGAGAAGATACGAGTAGTTGCAATCATTTATTGAGAAGTCGTCAACACATAAGGGTTCTCAGATTGTGTCAAGTTTTGGAGTGCAAAACCATAGCAGATATTACATCAAGACATTTTGAGTTTTGAGTAGAAAAGCATTCTCAGTTTGCCGACAGAAGAGAAAGTAGCTTACATTTTCCCAAAGATGCAGCTCAGTACAATTTTCATTGCTGCTTTAGCTACGAAAAAGGTAGAATGCTTCACAGTCCCTTCTCCACGTGCCATGGCTATTGCGGTACCATCTGTGTACAATTCAAACGCACCTCTTTTAGAGTCATGTAAAAGGAGTCATAGAATATCAAATAGAAATCAATCAGACACTAAGTTATATGCATCTACTGAAACCAATGAGATTGGGGGAGAAAAGATTCAGAAAAGAAAAATGCCGAAAGTTCTGATGAACATCTATGTGAATTACATCACCAAACTATGGAGACAAACTGATCCTATCGAGAGAGAAAAGATTGCAGCATTACAAGCTCTGTCTGCAGTGAAAAATGTAAAGAGTATAATGGAAGGCCAAGAATACGTCGATATAGCACATGTTAATGATGGCGAGACTATAGATGATGTAGATGAACGCGTCGCTGCTAGAGATGAGCTCCTCGAATCTTGTAATAAAATGATTTCATGTTTAGAGAAATCAAAGTTGGAGGCACCTGCTATAGAAATCATCGAGGCTGAAGCAACGGAGGAAAAGAAAGAAATCACAAAGAAGGAAAAGAAAAAGTCTAGATCAGTTTTGTTTGGCGCAACAATGGGAGCAGTTGTTGCTGGATGGGTATTCTCAGGAAATTTCATCTTTACCACTTTGTTTACACTCATGACAGGTACGTCAACCACCATTGATCTCTATTGGATTGTCTTTCATATTCATTACTTAAGTTTGAAACTTTGCAGCTTTGGGGCAGCTTGAATATTATAGAATGGTAATGAGAACTGGTGTATATCCGGCCAGAAGAATTTCAGTACTTGGTGCATGTTCCATGTTCCTCACTGCATTATTCTTTCCGAATCTCCATCAAATTTGCCTTCCAGCTTTTGCGACGTATGCAATGATTTGGTTCTTGACAATGAGGAGATCGGTGGCAACAATTGCAGAAATTGCCACTACATTTACTGGTATGTTTTATCTTGGATACATTCCAAGTTTCTGGGTAAGAATAAGATTATTGGGGGCGAGTGAACCTACGAGACTTGCACCTATACTTGGTCCAATTTTAGAAGCAATGGGAGAAAAGGCCACCAATTTACCGGACTTTTTGCCAAAAGCAGTCCATTCTCCAATCACTGCTGGAGCTATTTTTATTTTTTGGACATGGATTAGTATTGCGTTCTCAGATGTAGGAGCATATTTTGGAGGTAGAAAGTATGGTAAAACAAAGCTCGGTGTAATCGCTCCGGCTGCTGGAGAAGCTAGTCCAAACAAAACAGTAGAAGGATTCCTTTCTGGAACTTTGTTTGCAGCTGCATTTTCTACAGCAGGAGCTTGGGTCATGAAGTGGCCATGGCCATTTCTCACTGGTCCAATTCATGGAATGTTCCTTGCTTTTCTAGGTTTGGTGGGTGATTTAACTGCCTCAATGTTGAAGAGATCTAGTGGACTCAAGGACTTTGGTGATCTCCTACCTGAGCACGGAGGAATAATGGACCGCGTTGACTCTTTTGTATTTACAGCTCCTTACTCGTGGTTGGTGATTAGCTTCATCATACCTTACTTGAAGGCAAGACAGAGCTTACCAATTCCATAGATATTTTATAAACTAGGCAAAGAAAAGAAAATCTTTCAATATGATGAAAATATTATGTACTGTACGGATTTCAATTCTATACGTACGTTGTTAACATTTGACAACCAAAATTGGAATCGAATCGAACAACAACAAACTTTTGAAGGGGAAACGAAATCAATCTAATTTTATTTGTAAATGATGAATAAATAATGAAAACAAAAAAGCCTTTGAGAATATTAAAAAATTAAGGAATGACCAGTGAAGTCAAAATTTTAGAATGGAAGAGTCTTACTTTTCTCTTGGCTTACGTGTCATCAAGGAATCACTTGGACTTATCTGATTTTCCCATACAGTTGAATAACTCAAAAGTTTTCAAACATGCAAGGAGAGAATGTATTTCTGTGGATTTGTCTCGAATCAAGCATGTAGAAGATGTGTTTGTTGAATCGTTTTGTACTTTGTGGTTACAGCGTCAATCTGCAAAAGAATCTTGCCTACACGAAGCAAGGCTTCTAAACTACCAACTCAAAAAGCTCAACTTATCAGAATGTAAACTGATTACAAATAGGTCTTGTGCATTGATTTCAATATCATTTCCCAGGTTGGAAACGCTGAATCTCAGTTTTTGCTCTTTAATCGACGATCGAGGTTTTCGGGATATCATGAAGCTGAAGTACCTCGTCGAGTTTAATATGAGGGGATTGTACCGACTGAATGACGAAAGTTTACTTCTTCTCTCTGATAATATCAAGATGCATAAGAAACTCAAGAGGCTAGGTAAGTCTCTCGGTTTCTTGGTTGTCTTTTGAATTTTCAGAAACATAAACTTAAAATGCACTATCTTTAGATCTCCGAAGTACATCATTTTCAAGCAATGCATTTATTTATTTCTTCGAAAACGACCCTGGTGTTTTAGTTAGCCTCAATCTATCTCATACAAACGTAAATTTCAGTCTTGTTGGTGGTAGGTCAAAAGTAAAACAATTATACCTGAAGGGCTTGAGTATAGGAGATTCGGCTCTGGCATATATAAGTTCTTGCAGACAATTGACCAATCTCGATCTTAGTGCCTGCTCTAGTTTCCATGACACAAGCATTTCTCAGATCTTGTTCCGTTGTAGGAGGTACGTTCTTTTTCCTTAACTGTTTCAAGTCCAAGCCTAATTTTGGTCTCACCCGCACACACACAAGTCTTGAAGTATTATCATTAGCAAAGTGTAATCAAGTAACGGATGATGCATTCGAGACCATTGAATTGTCAGAACAATTGTCTTTGATCAATCTTAATCTCTCCCAATGTAAAGCAATTACTTCGTTGACTTTAGTACGCCTAGCAAAAATCTGTGGAAAACTTGAGCAGCTTTACTTAGTTGGATGCCCTCTGATTTGCGATGAAGGAATGAAAGCTGTAGCAAATAGTTGCCCCTTTTTAGAGATACTAGATATTTCAGCTGGAGGTTTAGGCCAGGTTTCTCGCATAGGATCTGGAGTTTATTGGATTGGACGACATTGTTCATCCCTAAAAGTTTTTCGAGGTGACTTTTGCAAACTCAATGACAAAGCCATTGTTAGTTTAGCGAACAGATGTAGCCTTATTACCGAGGTATCGTTAAAGTGTATGAAGAATGTAAGCGATATTGCCATCCGAGCCTTATCCAATTGTAAATACCTGCAAAGAATTGATCTATCGTCGTGTAAAGCAATCACAGATGACGGAGTTATAGCTTTAGTTCGTGGTTGCCATAGACTACTTGCACTTGACCTGAGTAATACATTGGTGACAGATGAGTCAGTGCTGAACATCAGCATGTTTTGTCGTCTTTTAAAGTCATTACTACTTCGCAACTGTTTCAAAGTTACCCAAAGGTCCGTTTTTCAAGTCCTCGCGAGGTGCCTTTCAATGGAAAGATTTGATGTAGGTGGTATAGAAATGAGCACATTCCCAACAAAGTTGCCTCTCTTTTTGCAATCATTCAATACTAAAGACTGTGGGGTAGATGAGAAGCAACTTTGCAATGTAATTGGTACAGCATGCAAGTTCCACAAGTCAAAATTCATTCCACTCTATGACGAAAAAGAGCAAAGGCAGTATATGAACATCCTTAGGATGATGAACAAAAGCGCAAACGTAATTGTGGCTTGTTTCCTAAAGTATCTCTACGCGAAACGTAGTGCTAGAAGAAGTGCTATTCGGAACAAGGCTGCCACTATAATTCAAAATTTGGCAAGAAAGTATATTGATCGAACTATCGCTATAAGGAAGGCACTTGAAAAAATGAAGATTATGAATCTGTTGATGCAACGAGATCTCAATGCTACTACTCGTAGTTGTGATATTGGAGAACGAACTTGCTGTAAGAACGGAGATGATAAGAATTCCTCGGATGTCGATGGGGCGATATTTGAGAAGGAAGAAGTACCAACGAGAGAATTCTTTTTCGACAATTGTTTCTATGAAGACGAAGCAATCATTACAACAAACTGTATCTCAAACTGGCGGCTAATGATGATTAGGTTGCATTTGTTTCATACAACAACGAAATCTATCCATGTAAATAAGATCCAGAGAATCTGGAGAGCTCAGCTTCAAAATCGTGCAAGATCTCTTGAAAGAATTAAGGACAATTTCAGGAGTTGGTCCAAAACATTTGTAAAGGAAAGGAAAGCAATTGTCTTCAAAAGACATCGTTCGACAGTACTGATTCAACGGTGGGTAAGAGTAATGAACCATGAAAAGAGAAGTCTTCACATTTCAAAGGCTATTAGAGCACGATTCCTTCGTAGGAGACGCAGTGCTACTATAATTACAAACTTTGTCACTAGTAGATTTCGACGAAAAAAAGTTGTCAAAGCTCTAAAGAAGATTTATCAAGTGAGATATGACAAATATAGAGAGGACAAATCAGCCTCATTCCTTCAAACATGGTTCAGACGCCGTAAGAATAAGCTGAAGCAAGAAATGGTGCAAAAGAAGTGGATGGATGTGTCCAAGCATCTTTTCAAGAAGAGCATTTTTTCAGCGTTGAATATTTGCAAAAAGATTATAAAGTTCAAGCAGCGAAATGATGCTGCATTGCTTTTGTCGTCCTGGTTCAAAACAGTAGTTCGAAAACATAAACTACACAAACTAGAAAGCCACCGCAAAAGAATTCAAGCTGCCAGAGTTATACAATCCATGTGGAGTGACTTCAGGCAGCGCATATGGTATTTGAAGTACATTGACGCAGTCAAAACAATTCAGAGAATTTGGAGGACTCGTTGCAAATGGAGAATGCTTGTGCATGCTTGCCATGAACAAGAGCTAGTAAAACGTGAAAAGGAGAAGAGAGCTAAGCAAGTTGCAGCTGAAAAAAGAATCCAGGAGAACATTAATAATTTGATCATGAGGTCAAGAATAAGAAGTGCCGTTAAAATCCAGAATGCACTACGACAATTTTTACGTATGAAGAGGGAACAAGAGATACTAGCAATAGAGGAAGAGGAAAAACTAAATGCAAAACTTTATGCGGAAGAAAGATTGAATGGAATAATGAGATTGGAGAAAAAAAAGAAAAGTTTTCGCAACAAGATGAAGAATGTGAGGACTGTGGTAAATTTCTTACCAAAAATGCAGCTTTCAATTGCACAGAAAAGAGAACAAGAAAGAAATGCTGAGGAAACAAAAAAGGCTATGCTCCAATATCATATGAAAATAAGTAGAAGGAATAGAAGCACTATTCCGCTACCAAAGAATCCACACTTAGTGTCATTTCGCAAGGCATTGTTGGAAGAATTTGAGGAGAATCCGCTATGGAGTAAACAGTTGGAGTACTTAAGCTTTGAGTTCTTGTTGTGGCCTAACGTCTTTCATACTTTTTTTAGTATATGGAATGAAGTTTTGGATTTGAACCAAACGGGTTTTACTCACTACCTCGAATTCTTTCACTTTGTAAGAGAACCACAGAGTGATTTTGCCGATTGGATCTTTCCACATGACAAACTTTCCTTTGCTTCATATACTGAAGCTATTGTCCGCGCAGCTATGCTCTCGAAGCAAGAGGCGGTCAGAATCATGTTTGATCAATTCTCTCAAGGTCCATACAAAGGTGACGAAGGCATAAACTTGGAAAATTGGGAAGCCTTGATAGACTTGACGCTTTCTGTCGAAAACCTTTCCTTTGCAAGGAGGCTGGCAGTAGAAGCTTTTGGACAATTCGCCTCCAAGAATATGGAAGGCGTTTTAGTGTTACATTTCGATGACTTTCAACGCATTGTAAAGTCATATCCATTTTTGACACAGCCATTTCTTCGCTTGCTCGACGCGTTACGTTTTAAGCACTTGGGAAAAAAATTTTGGAGAAGGAAAAACAATGAGCTAGCAACTCTCTTTGCTAAAATTAAGCAATAAAACTAATGTATTTTTATAGGGCTTCAAACGCTAGACTTCCACCATCGACAGAAGATGTCCTCAAACATATCCTCGACTGAAGTTCCATACATACAAGTGACTTTATACTGTTGACTGAGTGGATTTTCCTGCACAAACTTTTCCAAATCTTCAGCAGATACGCATCGCGATGACTCAATATCTGATTTGTTTCCCACAAGACAAACATTTGTTCTCAGATTGACAAAAGGACTAATTTCTTTTAGCCATTTGTTCAGGCTTTGGAAGCTTTTTTCATCATCAAGGTCAAAGACAAGTAAGAAGATGTCAGTACCTTCGTAGAACTCCTTCCTAACATTTTGATATTTGTCTTTTCCAGACAAGTCAAACAGATCTACGTAGATGAGTCGGCCTGCTTTACTCTCCTCCCGAAAACTGCCGTAATCGACACCAATTGTAGGAGTGGTATTGATGTGATTCGATGCTACATTTCTTTCACAGTATCTTTTCAATATTGAAGTCTTGCCAACACCACTATCTCCAATAGTGGTGATTTTGATTCTAGGATCCATAATTTTATATGACAATGCAGAGGTAGAAAAGATGCACCAAGAGACTGAAAAAGTGAAGAGATTCCTTTACAAGCTTATTTGCCTTTTAAATGTAAATTCGAAAAAATGGATACTGCAGTAAATTAAATATGGACTTTAGCTTACAATCGATCGCACTTTTAACTGAACTTTTGTGTTGTTACAATATCAATTATCTAATATTCGAATCCAACAGACTTTTCTCTAGCTTTTGAAGATTTTTCAACTCCCTCTTCTAAAAACAAATCATCAAGAATAGTATCTGCGACAACAAGTCCATCAACTGCGGCGCTAACAATTCCGCCTGCATATCCAGCTCCTTCACCAGCAGGAAATAATCCAGATTTACCTATTGCTTGGAGGGTCTCAGGATCTCTCTTTATTCTAACTGGTGAAGAAGTTCTAGTTTCTACAGCATGAAGGAGTGCAGACTCACAGAGGAAACCTGGCATTTGTTTCTCAAAATGGTCAACCACTGCAGATTGTAGAGCTTTTGTCATGGGGTAGGGATAGATTTCATGACAAGCTGATGGTTTTACACCGAGTTTGTAACTAGATGATGGAGCAGATGTTGAAGGTACTTCATTCACGAAATCTGTAAGTCTTTGTACAGGTACCACAAAGTTGCCTCCACCCATTATTGCTGCACGGCGTTCCATTTCTCTTTGAAACTCAATGCCTGCAAGGACTCCATATTTCTCTCTATATTCATCTAGAATAGGATCATCGGGAGCTACTGTACAAACAAGAGCTGCATTTGCCCAGACACTATCTCTTCGAGAAAAGGACATTCCATTTACACAACATTCATCAGCTGTGGTAGATGCTGGGACTATCTGTCCACCTGGACACATACAAAATGAATATGCGCCTCTACTATCTTTGCCATCAAATGCTTTGTCTGTTGCAAGTCGATACGATGATACGGGTAATATTCCATCATGTTTCTCTTCGCTTTCTTGAAAGAAAGCAGTGTTAACATCGTCAGTGACCTTTTTTCCTGAGTACGCCGATGAGCCCCAATTATCTCCATATTGAATCTTGTTTATTACTTTCTGCGGATGCTCTACTCGGAATCCAGCTGCAAAACCTTTTGCCTCTAGTTCAACTCCAGCTTTATGAAGTTCTTCGAAGACATCTCTAGCACTATGACCAGTCGCCATAACAACCGCATCTCCACGAAGTGTCTCTTTCAATCCAACTGCTTTTTGTTTATTTTTGTCAATGCCACGTTCAAATGATTCCGAGTATTCGACATCAACACCAAGTACCTTTTCATCATCTACAATTACTTTTGTCATTTTTGCTCCAAAATGAACTTCGCCTCCCAATCTTCTAATTTCATATCTCATGGAGCGCAATAGTTTCACTAAATTGTCTGTTCCTAAATGAGGTGCTCCATCAATGAGTATTTTTGAAGGCGCACCATGTTCAACCAGAGTTTCAAGAACACTTCGAACATTCTTTGAATTTCGACCAATTCTTGTAGTGAGCTTTCCATCAGACCATGTTCCTGCACCTCCTTCTCCAAACGCAAAATTACTCTCCTCATTGATTTGCTTTCGATGAATCAATGCGCCAATGTCTTTGCCCCGAGATTCGACAGGTTGCCCACGTTCAATCAAAATTGGTTTACATTTTTTACTTTGTGCCAATGCGAGCGCACAAAACAAACCGCAAGGACCAGCTCCTACTACAATCACAGTAGGCAAATCATTAGAAGATGGAGATGTGTCTGAAGACAAAGTCTCACTTATTCCGAGCATATCTGGGGTTACAAATTCCATTCTACCTGGCTGATTCTTAAGTTTCAAATCTCTTATTCCTTGTTTCGTGATATCAACATCCATGACATATGTATACCTTGGTCCTTCATTCAACACCTTTTTCTTTCTTGCATCCAACGACCTACGAACAACCTTGACAGCTTTGATTTGAGATGGCAGCGACAGATTCTCAGATTTTTCTTTAGTTCTTAATCTCTTCAACAGACTATCCAAAACAGGCTGAGATAGATACAATTCATGTACCGTAGATGCATCGCCTACGCCTTGTATAATTGCAGAAGAACCTAATTCATCTGGATCTACTTCAACTCCAAAGATACGACATGTTTGTATTTCATTTGGATTCTTCAATGGTTTTGCTCTGTTGGAATTACGCTTTTTGTTCGTGCGGCTCTTTTTCTTTTTAGCTGCTGCAGTTTTACCTTCTGCCATGTAGAGCGTTTGTCCTGATCTAAGAGTATTGCCCAATATTCTTGGTGTCGCGAATGAAGCCACGAGATGACGTCCATTCAAAGAACAAAATGCCGCAAGCCACAAGATATGAGACAACTTCATGATTTTGTGTGGTATATTCGACTTCTTTCTTTTGTACTAGATCAAGTTGAGTCCTTTCACTCTCACAGAAAAAACATGTAATAAAAAATGTGAAATTGAAATTTTTGTGGTTCTGTCAGCTGTCAGAATAAGAAAGAAAGGGCAAGGGAAGGAATAGAGGAATAATGGGACTAATTTTGTTGGCGTCATTGGTAATAATCGCAAAAAACATCTTTTCATCACTGCTATGTGCTCTCGTGTTTTGGCCAAACGGCCAAAACAAAAGAAAAAGAGCAGCATTTCATCTGTTTATTTCCTGTAAATTACATGTTTTCGAATCGTCGTCTCTTTAACTTGATAGAATGCCGACTCTATTGACAGATCCGAGATCAGGAGGAGTAAAGAAAAAGTCTGGCGTCAACGTGCTTCCAATTATTGCAGAGAGTAAGTTGACATGACTAGATATATCTTTGTTCCTTTCTATTTGTATTATGCCGTAAAACTGACTCTTACATTTTTCCTTAACCTGTCTTAGCTTGGAGCCAAGTACGTGATGATTCAAATAATGAGATAACTTATATTCTTGCAACATATGTAGAAGGTTCCAAGACAGATATTACTTTGTTGTCAAAAGGAAATGGAGGAATATGTGCAGCTTCACAGAACTTTCCAGATGATCAACCAATATTTGGTGGAACAAAATTGACAAGTGGCAGATTTGCTTCATTCGTTTATAGTGGAGACAAGGTTGGTGTAATGTCCAAAGGAAGGGCATCTATGCATAAAAATGGTGTATTAAATGTTTTCGAGGGTTGCGATTTGGAAATAGAAGTTTGGCCTAATATGAAAGAGGAGGACATTGGTCTATCGAAAGATGAGGCACTGTCGAATCAAAGCGTAGCTACTTGTACGTTGAATCATTTGACAACAAAAATTGGGACGGTCAATATAGAAGAAGCACAAACACCCAAAATAGAAAAAGAAGATACACAGCAGGATCCAATGGAAAAGGAGATGAAAGAGATGGTATCATTGGATTCAAGCGGTTTCATTCCCTATGAGAGACTGAAAACATTATCAGATACATCATCAATTGGCATAGACCCAACAAAAAAAGAATTGGCTCTCACAGATGAAGAATTTGATCAAGTATTTAAGATGACGAAGGAATCATTTCTTTCATTGCCAACATGGAAGAAAAACAGATTAAAAAAAGACGCAATGCTGTTTTAAAAAGGCTCATTGAAAAAAGTCTTTTTTCTTTAAAAATCATATTTTTAAAAAGTTAGTTTTACAGTTTAATCCAGGAGCTTTTTGTTCTCTCTCTCTCAAAAAGCATTTATTGCGTCTTGATTCAAAGAGACTCAGGTAGGAAAAGAATATTATAAAATGATGGAATCAAAATGGATGCAGCATCACTGATAGTATTAAAATCCTCACTCCATAAGAATAAAGAACACGTAGTCTGTGTCCTTGGATTCTACAAAGTAATTTAGTTCCCATCTCTATCATCTGTATTCAACCCACTGAAACTTTTTGCAATTGCCTCAATATTGCTCATTGATCTTGCTACTGCGACGCTGTCGACAGAATCTTTCGTTGATGAAATCTCAATAGAAGGCACAGGGACTTCACCTGAATTTAGCTGCTCTGGAATTGACGGTACATTATCACTGTTGATATTGCGAGCTGCATTTGTTTCTGGTCCACCGTTAACATAGTTTTGGACCATTTCATGGGTCATACCCTGAGCTCCCATTGCTGGAGGCATACCGTAATGATAACTTGGTGGTGAAGGCGGAGGAATGCTGTTCGGAATTCCTCCGATAATTGGTGGTCCTTGCCCAACTAATCCACCAGTCGGCATCATAGCACTTGCCTGGGGCTGCCTATGATGCACTCTTTTATGTTGAACCTTTAGCCTTTTGTTGCCTATTTGAAATCCATTCATAAGTTCAATTGCTTGCTCTGCAGCAATGACGGAATCATAAGATACAAATCCGAAACCTTTTGATTCTCCGGTGTATTTATCAACATAAACCTTTGCACTGATTACATTTCCAAATGGGTTAAATGCAGTGGCAAGGTCAGCATCAGTAAGGTCGTGAGGTAAATGGTAAATAAAAAGGTTTGCTCCAGCTGGACCTTCTCGAGGACGCATGTTTGAAGCTTGAGGGCGGTGATCATATGCATGTCTTGGTGGAGTCATTTGTGGTGGTATTGGATAAGGGTGTTCCATACTATATTGTGGCATGCTCTGTGGTGGAGGGTGATGATGATACATATATTCAGTATTGTGATGGTCTGTTGGTGGAGGCCCATGAGGTGGCACATGCCCATTATATAAATGTGGCGGAGTTGCTGGAGGCATATTAAGATGTCCTGGGTACATTGGTGGTCCTTGAAGTCCATTCATCTGTGGCGAGTCTGTAGGAGTACTATCTGCGGTAGGTGTGTATATAGTACCATTTAAAGATGTCTGCCGGTGAAATGCTGCAGGGCTGATTGCATTCATCGTAAATTCTCCAGAACCATAAATATGCCCGCGTCCCAATGGTACAGGATGTTGTGGAGGTCTTGAGCGAGGATGATTCTTTCTTTCAGGTTTAGAATCTGCAAACTTGACAATTAGTGAACGTTCAGACCCTGGAAATACAATTTGATTGTTCAATTCATTTATTGCACGGATTGCGTCATTTTTATCCATAAATTTTACAAATGCACATCCTTTGCGGAATCCATCACTTGACTTTAGTACAAAAACCCCAGTTATCTGTCCATAACGAGAGAAAACTTCCAAAACCATTTCTTCTGTGACATCACGAGGAAGCATACCAACAAATACTTTATTTTCGCCTTTGAACCAAAAAAGGTATGAATTGTTAGCGATGCACCCCTTGGATAAAGAAACAGTCATGCATGATATCAATTATTTAACTCACCGTCCTTTTTACCGGCAACCCGAACTTGTACCGGTCTTTTTCCTCCTTCAAAAGGAAAGGATCCATGCAACTCCTGCACACATAGATCTGCACTCTCTTTGTTAAGATATGTTATAAAAGCACACCCACGATGTTGGCCAGTATGTTTATCACGAATCACAGCTACATCTTCCATAGGTCCATACTTTGCAAAAATTGGAAATAAGTCTGCTTCCTCCATAGACTTCGGAACTTGGCCGACAAAGAGCTTGATAGGCCTCTCCCCATCATCATCTTCCTCATCTTCGTATTCTTGATATTCATCTTCTTCATTTACCCACTCTGAATGAGATTTGTGCTTCTCATGCAAAGACTCAGCATCAGAATATGCACTTACTTCATCTGAATTCTTATCAGTTGCAATCGCTGATGGAGCACTTTCGTCCTGCGGAACTGAGCTCATGGTTATCTTGATAGGGCCTCTTCTGGAACCAAAGATATGTTATTGTGATCCTACTGGTTCAAAGGAATTAATGAAAGTTTCCTTCTTAATTCAATTTATGTTTTGTTGAAAAGTCGTTGTGGGGACTGATGGCATACGTATAGGTTGTTCAAGATATGCAATGACGAGTCTTCAACTTTATGTATGTGGTACAGATAAGAAGAACTGCTCCCTCTAATGTGTGAAAAGTATATTAGTTACTGTAGTAATCAAATAATATAAAGAAAAAGGAGTGAGTATAGACAAATGAAATAACTGGTAATGTAAAACTGATTCAGCGACTTCGATTTCTATGTCAGTGTGTCCTGATTAGCTCAAAATAGTTATCACCACAAGTGAAAGAAAGAATCTTCGTGAATGTTCTGCAAGCCATCACGTATTTCTGTCTACACAACACATACCAATATATAAGCTTGAAAAGCACTTTCTTTTACTCACTTCAAGTGCGGTACTATGTGATAGGGGTTGTGGAATACGGTCTCTAGCTAGGCGATAACTCACCTCTCTTCTTCTATTACTAGCACTATTATGTGTAACTCATGTTGTTTCGTCGGGATCGTGTAGTAGCACAGGATCACAGGATTTTCTTCTTGAATTTTTTCGGAAGACTTTTCCATCGCAGAGCAACTCAGACACATTTGAAACTAATTTAGATATACTACAAGCTAAAAATACTGGATGACAGCAAGATTCAATAAGAATCTTTATATAAAACTGACGTGGTCGTTAAAGTCTGAATCGAATCTTCAATGTTCCGTTAGGCATGCGGCATGCGCTTTAATTTTTAGCGACAAAGTTCGTTCAACTCAACGGTCGGAATCATCGAGTCATTTACTTATTGGGAAGTACCTTGGAAGTACGTACGTAATGAATACGTACAATGTCCTTGAAGTAATTGGCTCGCTGGATAGCTTCAAAGTTTTGAAATTTTAGTGTGCTGATGTGCTGATGTCTGATGATGTTGGATGTGCTTTTTTTGTTGGATCCTCACAACAAACAATATGAAATTGGAATACTAACACCACCTCGCACATATATCAAGAACACATTCAGTCAAAAGAATAACGTGCAGTCTTATCTTCGTTCAGCAGCTTCTCACTTATATATATCAATCTCATATGAAAATTAATCATATGGTACAGTCACTGAGTAGATAGTGAATTTGGACGTCATATTTCTCAAAAGATGCCATGAAACAAACTTGTAAATATTTCTGTATGGGCTATCAAATGATGACATTGAAGAAAATCCTGCTGCTGATATTGATTCTGGAAATCAATTGTATATTACATGTTTGTGGAAGTAAACCTTTTGATGCATCATCTTCATCTGATGTTACATATAATAAATCTAGACAAGACATGCCTTTGAGAAACCATGCGATAGATGAACAGATTGATATTGAATTACAAGAAAGATCATTCAAGAATAGACCAAAGCAAAGTATCTTTTCATCATTACTATCATCTACCAGTCAAGACAGCTTCAAAATATCAACGAAACCCAACTTATCCAATCAAAATGAAAAAGTCGAAACAGTTCCTGGTCAAAGTCAATCCATAGACCTGAAAGATCCATCACGAAAAAATGGTATATTTCGCTCAGAAAGTGAGAGGCGAGTAGTAAAGCTTTGGAATAAAAAACCTCGCACTGTACACAGAGGCAAACATGGATACTTTGAATACGGTCCTCCTTCTAACGATGCATCTATAGATAGTAGAATGAATCAACAGGCTTTGCGAGAGTCAGCGAACATCGAAGCAGAAAATACTAGTTCAATAACCATAGAAAAGAACGAAACTCAAAATTTGAAAGACGACAACACAACCAAAGAAGTTAAAAAGGATTTGACAAATCTATCAAAAACTTATTCGAAGAAATTGCACCGTGCAGTGCCTAAAATCTATTCAAATCGGATGGATACTCCAGACTCGATTCGTGCTTCTATGCGAAAAGGAAATCATGCAGATAAACCATACAGTCTATATGGAAATCCTCTTTCGACAAAGATACCTTCAAATTTGAACTACAAACTGGGAAGGAGGATTGGAAAAGGGAGATTAACATTTGATTTCGGATCTACATTCATTCCATCTTATGACCAAATATCCTCAAATGAAACATTAAAACAATTACCATTCGAAAAAAAGAAGGAAGCAAGGATTATGGACAGCTCGCGTCTTATACATTACAGACCACAGTCACTTTTACACTATGAAATAGAGAACGACTTGGTGACACCACCATCAAACCCAAATGCAGCGAGACATAGAAATTTATTTCGAGAAAGAACACCTGATTTTGCAGAACAAACAGAGTTTTCTCAAGAGCATTCATCCGATATTAGGATGATGGTTGACCCATCGGCGTTGCTCAGACTTTTGCCTCCTCTAATATTGACTTTTTCTTCATGTCTATCAGCATTCTCAGCAAACCTAAGGTTGATCCCACCATTAGTTATATCAAAACGATTTTTAAATTCCATGGGAAATTTGATTGGCGATTGGTACACAGGAAGATATTTTCGGAAAACATATACGAGACTGGAAAGAATTTATATTCACTACTATGAGACACCAGCTTCGTTATGTGCGTTGGCTAGAGTAGCGTCACAATGGATGATATACTTGTTACTTTCCCATTTCATTGGTACATACCTAGTAGGAGTAGAGAAATTATCATGCCGCACAGGCTGTGGACCATCAAATGGTGGTAGTTGTCCTAGTGGCGTAGCATTTTCTTGTGGACTTCTATGGATAGGTTCGATAGTTGGAACAGGACACGCTTTTGCAGAAGCAACAGCTAGATGGGGTGGCCCACTTCGATTACAAGTAACAGAGTGGCATCGCCGTCAAGAAGTTTTTGGATCACAGTGGTCTAAACGTGGCAATTTTTTTCACAAGCTGACATTTTTTCGACCACGTCAAATTCTCAAATGGATGCAAAATCCAGAGCAGTGGGTTCATTTAATTGCATCACCAGCGCATCCTGAACGTAGACCTTTTGTCCCCAAACCATGGTTATTTCCCGTGACCTGGATCCCTTTACGATTATTGCAAATGGTTGCCATTGCCAAGGTCGCTGCAACAAATCCACAGGAATACGTATGGGTTTTTCCATACGAAATGAGTGATGATAGTAAAGATACAAGTCAAATTATCATTGACAAATTGATGAGGAAGTACTTGCTACAACTAGCTCTATGTGATGAATGGTACCGTGTATTCATCCGCGAGCGAAGAGTAGGATTAGGTATAGCAGTGGGAATAGTATATTATTTTGCGATGCTGTCCATGTTGGTATCAAGTGCTATGATCAATGGAAAAGCAACGATACTAATGTTACCATCTCTTCTAGGAATTATCGTTACAATTTGGATGAATGTTGTCATCTGGTGGAACAGATTCACAGCAAGTCGAGGTCTTAAGCAACGGCGTGAATCTGAAGAAAGAAATAACCCATTTGATCCATTCATAATCTCATAAATAATAGATCTTTTGAAATTTTTAAATACGTATCAAATTTGTAGGCGAGATTTTAATAGACGTCACAACTACCGCATCAAAAAGGGCTTAGGGCTAAGGATGTTGAATGCCTCAGTAATGTTACTTTACTCATTCAGTGCTTCTTTATTTGGACATGTATTGCATTAACTTTCCGGTGAATCTCCTGTATACAGCTCGGCATCGATTATCAGCTTAATCATCAAGCAATGGATACATATACAGTTTCGTGCTATCATATTCAATATACTTTTGATTCAACAAAAGTCTCATACCTGTAGCTTGTACACGTACATCTTTCTTGGAAATGGTATGGTCTACATTATTCCAAATTAATAGCTGAAATTGAAATTGCCGGACCCCCTTTCCTCCGAAACACGATTCCAAACTAAAGTTCAATGACACCCTAATTCTTTCAATTTTGGCGAGAAATTCATCTATTTTTGCCAGAGACACAAATAACATAGTTTTTGAAATTGATCGCTTTTTCTTCACTACAACGACCTTTTTGTTTTGTTGCACTCCCTTCACCTTCTATTCTCCAACCTCCAACTCAAACCACACAGACTAAACATAACGTTTTTCTATTAAAGTTCTAGTGTTTCCATCAAACACAAACTCAACAATATATCTGGTTAAGATGTTGGCGATTTCTCCCAGCCGAACATTTCAATCAACTGCTTCTGCTGCTTCCAATCATACAAAGGTCAAGTTACCCATTGAAGAAGCAGTCAAGGCTGACTTTCCTCCAGGTTGCAAAGTTTTATGTTTCGACGATGAAGGTTTTCGAGTAGGTATCGTAAAAAACGTTCTTATTTCCATCTCACTTCCTAGTCAAAAGACATATGGAACATTCTATGAGGTAGAAATGAAGTCAAACACTTCTGATGCAAACATACTCGGAGTTTTCAGCAACACAGACCTAAGACTCACCCCTGGATGTCCAATCGAAGTTTCTAACGAGTACTTTGGTTCCGTCTTTAAATTTAACAAAGATGGTGGAAAAGTGAAGGGAACCATTTTGGGATCTTTTGAGATACCTCCTTCTCGTTGCAACAGATGTGCTCAAAAAGACAAATCTCCAGTCACAAGAAAATTCTGTTATTCTGTAAGAGTGAAATTCAATGGGATGGATGAAGCAATCGAAGCTCACGGTGTTCCTCCAGAATTCATTAGTGTCATTTCAGCACACAACACTTCGAAAAGAAGCGATGATAGTACAATTAACTCAAACTCTCTTTATGGACCAGGATCAGGATCTATTCTGTTGGGAGGAGGTATGTACAATGCACCTCAAGTGGTCTTTGATGATTTTAAGGAGAATATAAGCAACGTCCCAAGGAATCATATGCCACTTCGTTCTCCTTCTAATAGATCCAAGAAACCTACCCCAGAAGATATGCCATTTAATGCTCAAGAAACCAGTTTCCGAAGTAGTGTCGAAGATGGTGTTTTCCAGGAACACTTTAATGAGTCATTCAATGTCATGTATCAGCATGAAAGCAATACTAAAGCTTTTGGTCAATTGCTTTCAAATGGTAACAGGGAAATGTATGACAGTGAAACTGCATCATCGTTCGAGGAAATGAATCCAAAAAGAGCCACAGAGTCACCAAGAGGTAGAGGAAGAAGACCAAGATCACAGTCAATGAGCAGAAATAGATCACATTCTCGTAGATCTCAATCTCGCACTAGAATTTATGATGCCAAGTCTTCCCGTTCGTCAAGATCCAATCGAATCCCTCAAGAGCCACCCAAGCAACAGCAAATTCAGCTGTCATCATCAGAAGAGTCTATGAATGACTACGAAGAGGATAACACAAACTTGTCCTTCGAAGAGGAATTTGATGGACAGGACATGAGAGGAATTCGTAGAAAGGCAAAAAGAAGAGACTCTCTTTCCAGAAAAATCGTAGATGAGAGTTCTGACGAAGAACAGGAGAAGGGAGAAACCCAGACATCGGAACAGCAGACACCACGTGCAAGAAATTATCAAGAAATTGCTGATTTTGCTCAAGATCAACCTGGAAACATTGAGATGCCGAATCTTCCTGAAATCAAATCACCAACTCCTCCTCCTCCATCGACACCTGCAAAAAAGACAAGCGCACCAAAGGAAAATGCTACGCCATCCTCTACTAAAAAGTTTGGAAAATCTTGGACTCCGTCTTTTGATGCGTCTGGAGAAGAAATTCAAGACTTGGCATCTCAGGTATCTGCACAGAAAACAGTCACAGTTCCTCAGACCCCTTCTTCACAGAAAAAGCAAAGATCATTTACACCTGTGAGGCAACCTGTTCCTACTAAAAGTGAGGAACAGTCTACCATGTCATTGGAAAGTGGAAAGGAAGCCGAAGGGTGCTACCTTATTTTCGATCCTGCGTCTGGTGGAACTCTACGCATCAAGTTCTCGAAGACCATTGTGGAAGGTGCTATTGGATTTTGGAAGGCCGGCCCAGGCAAGAAGATTCAAGGTTTTAAATTTACACAAAATCAGGGAAGAAGTGATCTTGTGAAGGATATCGCTGGAAAGGACTACAAGAAGAAGTACTTTAATGGATGGTGTCAATTTGTCAAACTTGCCAAGCAATACAAAGGCACCTTGTGTAAGTGGTCTGAACATGAACGGATTGAGCTAGACATGTATGTATTCTACAGTGATTCATGCGAAATCAAGAAGATTGAGGATGGACAATTGTTCAATGTTGCTGATATCGATGCGGTGTCATGTCTACCAAAGGGAAATATTACTTACAGTGGAATGAAGACTGGAGAATACGGAACATTCATTAACAGAGGAGATGGAGCTGGAGCTTCTTTAGCTGTTAAATGAAGTTATCCAATGCTTTTAAATTCTCTCCTGGACTTTGTTTGAAGTAGTATTTATAAAAATAAAAGAAATGAAATTCATGCGCATTGGTTTCAAACAAAAACTTTTGTACTACAATGACATCCAATCCAAGTATGAAAAGTACGAACAAGAGCTCCGCAAAAAGAGAAAGAAAAGAAGAAAGGAAAAGAAAGATTCTTTTCTACGTAGCTATTTTAACTAGCTGTTGATAGGATGAATTTGATAGATAATAAAAAGTACCAAAAGTACGTACGTAGTAGAGTAAGTACGTGCACTGAATTTTCTTTGATGATTCATCAATCAGCATCAAGTTACCTTACTTCTTTTATTCACTATCTTTCTCTTTCATAATTTGCTAGGTACCTTACGTAATCAATATCAAATAAAATGAAGGTGTCACAATCAATATACACTATTATTCTAGTCGCCGCCACAGCAGAGGCTTTTGCTCCATGTGCCTTTCCAAACACAAACAGAGTCGGTGAGACACTAACAGAACTATCAATGGCAGGATTCGGCGGAGGAGCTGCGAAAGGTATGGGAGGAAAGAAGAAAAAAGGAGCAAAGAAAGTAGCTCCTGTGCTTAAACCAAAGGCCCAATGGGATAGATATGGATCATTGAAAAAGTCAACACCGTTTCGAGTAGCGACACGCGTAGCTAACGACGGAGAAGATGTCAGTGAATGGTTTGAGGTTGGAAAAGTTAAATCAGAAGACGATGCAACCACTGAGGCAGCGGTTGCACTTCAACGCGGACTTATTGCTGAGCATGCAAAGAGGCTCTATCCTTTGAATTTTTTACAAAAAGACAAGGTAGACTGGGCATACGCAGAAGTTCAGGCACCAGAGCAAGGAGATTGGATTCAAGTAGACAAGTCTTCAGCTGCTGATGCAGAAACTGGTTTGGAGAAGAAAGTAGGATTTGAAGGGAAGCCAGACGCAGCAACCGGATTTTACTGTCATTACCAAGACGGTAGACTTGTTGATAAATATGACGAAGGAAAGACGATGTCCAAATAAAATAAAGTTTGACCGAATGAAAAGCGGATTACTTTTGAGCGAGATTTTTTCAATCCTTAATGGAGATTGCTCTTTTGCTATTTTCATCTTTTGAATTTTGAAGCATTGCTGCGTCTAAGTATTATGTTTTCCACACTCTTTTTGGGAAAAGTGATGGTAACAGCCACGATTCTGATTCTGGCGCGCCATTTTTAGGTATCCTTCTCATCTCTCACATTTCTTTACTCTCGAAACACATCATCAATGAGATCATCACTCACATCATCGTGCGATGTCAAAAGATATACTTGAGCAATACGTGTAACAAATTCAATATAAACTACACAAAAACAATATATTAAGTAATTCAAATACCGAGAATGAAAATATTTGGCTATTGGGTTAGCTTGACTGCTTTAGCTGTGAGCTTTGGAGTAGGATCATCATTATCAATGAAAGCCAATAACATGTCTCGACGAAAGCTTTTGTCCAACATTGCCTTTTCGGCTCCAATTGCAATTGCAGTAAATCCTACGAAAACTCAAGCCGCAACAGTGGCAGGTCAAGATGCTGTTTATATTCCAGGTGTTGCTGGCGGGGCTATCTTAAAAAATCTCATCGTCGATGAGGAGAATTCAAAATGGAATCCTCCTGACTTCGTCACAAATTTAGCCAAGTCCAGGATACCCGCAAAGGAGTTGTCGCCTCTGAACCCTTCACTCATTCCATTCGCATCAGATAATGAGCTTTATTATGGTAAGTGCTACTATCCGCTTTTTCACACTGTCTTAGTCAGTGCTCGAAACGAATCAATCAATCTCAATGATATCTTTCAGATAAGTTCATGTTTGGTTCTTGGAAAGCGAAAGCAACACTGAAAAGAAAAGTGTTTCCATATGGCAAAAATTATCTACCTTCTGTTTCTCTCTTTGAAGGATCTCCTCGAAATAGAGAAGAAGCTCCAGGAGATTCCACAACTTATGAGATGCATTACTTTGCTTCCAATATGGAAGGTGGAGATATATCAGACAAGTCAAAGATCATCGCAGAACGAGCATTTAATGCAATGTCACTAAGCACAGCATACAAACAACTAAGCCAAGTAGACGAAGTGATTTGGGATTATAAAAAAGATCCAACTAGGCTGACAGTCAAATTTTCTTCTTTGGCAGAGGATTTTCAACCCCTTGGGGAAAAGAAAGCCGAGATTTATCTAACCTCAAGAAAGTCAGAAAGTGGACAAGATTCTGTGACTGGTGAAAAGATTTTTGCTGCATCAGAAAGATTGAGGTCTGTCGTTTTGGTTCCAGGTAATGTCGTTGTTAGTGATACTGAAACAATAACAGAATTCCGCAGAATCAACGACAATCAAGTGAAGGCAGTGAGTCGTATTGCAGTTTATCTCACACCAAACCCAAACTCGAGAGAGGGAATTTTATGGCAGGATGTAAACGGCAAAGCTGTGGCTTTCTATGATTATGAAATAGACTTGACAAGATTGACCCAGACAACTGAAGATGGAGAAAGGGCCTGTGTTTACACACCAAACGGTGAAATACAATGTTCTACATAGTATTGTTTAAAATGTGCGAAAGAGAAATATTTTTCATAACATAAATTCTAGTTCGACGAACTATATTTTTACAGTTGTAATAAAACTACGACGATGCTATTTATTACATGGCGTCAAAACTTTTCACAACACACCATCCTTCAGCATTTTGAACAAACATTTCGCATGAACTGAGTCCTATCTTCACCAGGGATGTCATCCATCGATTCTTCCCATGCCATAGGGAAGGATGTTGTGTGCGTTTGATCAAAACGAGCAGAAAAAAATAATGTGTCTTTCACCCTTTCTTCGTTGCAAAACCACCATTGGCAGGGATCAAGTAGATTTTCGTCATTTCCATTACTTGCAGGCTTGGATTCCATGATATGCCATTTCTGATCTGAACCATAAAACTCAACCCAACTGTGATTTCCATTTTCTGGTTTTGCATTCCAAGCAGCAGTTCCAGCCAATCTACATGCAACTCCAAACGTTCTTAGTGCATTAATTAGAAAGATTGAGAGACCTGTACACGAAGCATATCCGTTAACAATGACACTCATTGAATCCATTATCAAAGGAGTCTGACCAGATTTAAAATATATTGGTTCATCATTTCCAAATTTATCCCACATATTCTGATTGATTTCTTTCAAAATATCTTCCACCATCACTGTCTCATTTTTACTCACAAAATCTTCAACAATGCCTTTCAATTTCTGATAAAACACTGGCCTCCAATTACTTCTTGGTTCATTCACGCTTGCATACGGTGCAACGTATTCGAAATAAATGTCTTTTGGGACATGAGAGGTCCATGTATATTTTTCCTTTGCATCTATTGATAAGTCAATACTTGGTTTTATGAGTCCGTTTGATAGTCCATCTGGTAAAGTGTCACTGGATGCACTGTGAAATCCCAGTGATTCGGCATTCACTCTATCGAAAGGAAACATATTTGTGTGAAGAAAACTATACATGTCTTGTTCTAAAGATTCTCGAGATTGCTTGGTCCCATCAGGCCATGATATCATCTTGCAGTTCTCTAATCCATCACTTTTACCATCCAGCATGGTGGTTGACATACAGCGTGTTGTGGTAGAAGATATACTATTAGGAGTACTCTGATGCTTGTTGTGCATTCTTGCTCCTCTTACTTTGTGATCACTGTGCTCTTGAAAAGCATGAGTTAATGGCAGAAGTGCAAATACTATGGATAATCTCTTCATATTCTTCATTTAGATGCGTATTGTGTGGTGGTCTTCCCTGTTTTCCAGAACAATAGCTATTCTCATTCATTACAACATGTTTTTGCGGAATGACTGTGTGATGATGTGATAGTGGCAGTACCATACATACGCACGAGAACATCAAATGATTTTTTTCTCAGTCCATTTGTTTTAGTAGTCTAGTCTAGACTAATGGAAAATATTGAAAGTGAAAACCCTTATATTTATCAAAAGTATCAGCAAAGAATTTAAGATCTTCTCTCTTGCTTCTAACCCTCCACCCTCAAGTTGCGAAGTCCGCAACGAATTGCCTTCAACTCACTTCTACGAGTAGTAGAGTGAATTCCTCTCATGGATTGAGTCATAACGCCTTAATCCGAGTCATGATTGAAAAAGTTTGATAGCTTATACTTTTCATCTGTGTCACTATCCGAGTCTTTGTCCTTCTTTCTTCGTTTCTTATCTTTCTTTGAGTGTTTACGATGATGCTTACGAGACTTATGTTTTCTCTTGTGGCTTCTCTTTTTGCTTTTTCTTCGATCATATCCACTTGAGTCGCTTTCATAGGAATCATCATTGTGATTGCCTTTCTTTATTTTCGTAGATTGGTCGTCCTTTTCATCTTGATCCTTGCGGTATTCCTTGCCTTCACCAGAATCTTTCGTACTTTTACTAGACGACTCTTTCTCATGTTTGCGATCTCCATCCCGCTTCTTCTTTTTCCGTCTTCGATAGCTATCGTCACTGCTGAAACTACTGTAGCTATCTTCATCACTAGACTCACTACTTTCATCGGAATAATCTCTACGCCTCCTCTTCTTTCTCTTTTTACCATCCTTGCGTTTACTCTTCTTTTTCGACTCTTTATCTTTACGATGATTGGTGCCCCTCTTCAGTCTTTCTTCTCGCTCTTTATCAAGCTGCAATCTATACTCTTCCATCTTCTTTTGATCTAAACCTGTAATGTTTAGTTTGTCCTCATTGTCTTTTTTATATTGATCCCAAGTGGGTCGGTTGCTGTCGGAAATTTTATCTGCAATGGTGCGGCTTTCTTGCCCTGTCATGAGACGCATGACTGCATCCATTTGTGCTGACATTTTAGGTTGCTGATTGGATGCCATTTTATATTATTTATTGGCACTGTCACCTATGCAGGCTCAGGTAAAGTTGTAGGTATCAGGAGTTAGGTTTGTAGTAGGAATGTGTAAGCAATAGAAATGGGATAAAAACCACACTTTTTTATGAGGAGAGGAGAGAGGAAGAAGAAGCAAGAAGCAGCAGCATAACCAGCTGCTGTACCATATTGTACGTACGTACTGTACTAATGAGCTACCATTTGTGGCAAAACATTGCTACGTAGGAGCTCTTAGCTAGCTATCGATAATCGGCTTTTATTTTGATGCTTCCATTTCTATCCAACTTCGTTTGCATTGAAATATGTAAATTTTGATTTGTTAAAATATTCAATATTGATTTATTGAATTATTGCTGTTATATCATCCACCCTACATACAATCCCGATGTCTATTGATGGTGCTCAGGGAACACGTCATCACAGAATGCAACTTCCTACGAGTACGTACTTAGTAAATAGCCCGAAAAAACTTTTTCAGTCATGAGGACTTTTTAGGAGAATTTTCATTGGCTGGAGACGCACCAATCTGCTTTGCCACCTCTTTGAGCTTCAATCGTTTTTCCGATATTCCGGTGGTAGTGTATATAGCTTTCTTTTGACATTCCAGCTTCAAGGGATAGATGAAGTAAAGGGAAGGCTTCAAAAACTCAAACTATGCATGCTGGTATCTAGTGGCATGGTGGTAGAAGAGAAGATCAAGAAAAGATCTCCAATCTTGCCTGATTCCAGGTACTTGTTTGTTAAATATCAGCTACAATGAGCATGCTACTGAGCATTAATACCGTAGACAAAACAAACTCATAAACAGCTGAGATTACTTCCATTTCCAAAGGAACCAAAAAAGGCTTCCATAGTCAAATAATTTCAACAAACTAATTCACTATGTACTATTCACTGTCTAGACTGTTTGTTTTCTGATATAATTCATTTAGTTTACAGTATTAGAATAATCCGGATATTGTTTCCCATCATGTAGTATTCATTTGAAGATTTGTTTGATATGTATCATGTGCTAGCAACAGCATATGGCAACAACGGAGGCATACTTTTTCTTATACGACCGGCAGTCTCGGATTTCTGTTAACATACCTTTCATCAGGAATAGGACAAACGTCAACATAATAGCAACCACGAGGAGAAGATGGTTTTCTATTTCATCACCGTCAGGGAGTGTTCCTTGTTCAGCACTTTTCGGTATGCTGGATGAGGCCCTAGAAGTTTGATTATTCAAAGCAGTGGTTGTGCCAACGGATGAATCTTGAGGCCAACATAGATAGCAGAGGCTAGATAATAGCAAAATATAAATACCCACTATTCTGGAATATCTTTTGATTGTCACCCGCATAATCTCAGCGTGTCTTTCATTTTGTGTGTTCATGAACATTTTTCCGATAGGTTTTGTGCGTTGACTTTTCTTAGGGTTCCTTTTCTGAAAGATTGAAAATTGGAGTGATTCAAAAGCTGCAGTATAAGATGTCAAATGTCTCCTTGAATCTTTCTATCTCTATAGAGTGTTAATTCTCCTTAACAGAGGTTGTTTGAGTTTAGGTAGTTGTGATTATTTTGTGTTTGTGTTGCGTGCGTTCCTTTTTTCCTCCTTCGCTCTCTTGCAACCCTTGAAACCATCCACCTGACCTTCATGCTCATCAGGACATTTTCTCACTTCAAGTTCAATGGGACGGGAATCAATCCACTTTCATTGTACGGAACATAGCTACGAGTAGTACTGCATCTGTCGATTTTTCCTCACTTCGTTGAAGTGACAGATTTTGACCTGGGAATGTGCTCCAATCATATTCGAATATCCTGACGTTGCACTTACGTTGAGGGCTGCATGCCTGTGACGCTACACAACATTCTTCTTGACATTTTCAGCTTCAAGAATCAAAGAAGAATGAATCCATCGAATCGAAATCTGCTGGAAGCATCATGCAGAACTAGCAGCTCAAAAGCACATTACATGATTAATCCGATCTAAAAATCATATTTTTTATAAAAAGCACAATGATACTTTATCTTTTCCCAAGCTATTCCTTGGAGCGATACATTCAAGTAGCTGTACAATTAATTTTCTTAGTTATAGGGATTTATTTCATATCTAAAGAGAGCCCAAGTAATAATGATCCAGAATCTTCAGGAGAACCCGATACTTGGCGACTAAAAGGAGGGTTATTACTAGCGACTAGATACAAACAAGCCGATCACCAGAGAACTGAAAACATTCAAAATGATAATACTTTCGTTGTATGTGCCCTACTTACAGGTATAAGCTGCTTTGTGTTTTGGGTAATGAAAAATATAATTAAAGATATTTATGAATTCCGCCAAGTAAAATATGGGAAAGACAAGGAATATTAGAACAGGAATTGAAATAGAGATGTTCATATTCGCTAGGAAGATTCATAATGATTCGAGAGATTGTTTACCCCCCTGGATATTTTCTTTATGAACATATATTCCAACCGAAGGAAAAATCAAATACAAAATAAAATAGACAAATGATGTACATTATGAAAAGAAGCCTCATTTACAATCTTCTCTTTTTAATTATTCATTGGTTTTGAATTCTCCCCTGGCTTTGTCGACGCTAGTAACAAATCCAGCAACTGCATCATTCATAAATCGCCAACCTTCATTCCTTGGATTGAATCCCAAAGGCCACCCCACGTGACCGCCTTCTCTTGTCAATAGCATCATGAGAAATCCATCACCAGTTTCTACCAGTTTTTCTGGCTGCCTTGAATTAACTCTCCACGTTGTAAGGGGGTCATCAAGAGCATGAAACACACAAAAAGGTATTGATACATTACCAATTCGACCAACCTCACCGATTGTATCAGTTGTTTCGCTTCGGAACAAATTTGTATCTCCCATTGCGGACATTTCTGATATAAAATGGCGAATAACGATGAGCGGAGAGAGAGTTTGAGCTGTAAGGTGATTCACTTGACTTACCTGTATAGTAATGCATCAAACTATCAAAACCATTGTATGTTACGATAGCATGGACATCGATTTCAGAAACACTGGAAGCACGCATAAGTGAGAGGTGTTCTTCCTTCGTCAATCTTAAACGGAATCTCCCATCAAACTTTTTCATAATGAAATCTTCCTTCAGACTTTGTGCAAGCATAGGTTGCCAAAGTCTCATCGATCTTTGAAAATTGAGATTTTCACGCATGTCTAACCCTCCTGAAACAGCTATCCCCGAATCAAGTTGACATTTGGATCCACTTCTGGCAATGTAATTTGATAAAATAATTGCACCCATTGAATACCCCACTCCTGCCAACATTTGATTTGGTGCAAGTCCTTTTCTGATAGCTTTCGCAGATGCATCAACATCACTAACACGAGCTCCATGAAACACATTAAAGCCGAAAACTGGTGTGTCACTAAGCCCTCTCGCAATCATCACAATACAAGTATGACCTTCTTTTGTCCTACGAATTACGAGCTCTCTGACATATTCTTCATGGGATCCACCGTTTAGGCCATGTAGAATAAAATAAATTGGCTTTGTGCTGCTATGTTCGCGGTTTGTTGGAAAAGCAATGTCAATAGCAACAGCCTCATTATCAACTTCACTTTTCACCCATAATCTATGATATTTTTGCTCAGGAACTTTGTTCACAAGAAATGGGATCCCCGTCATTGCATCTCCTGTAGGTAATGGGCTTGCGTTGTCTTTATTATATGTTCTTGAATCTTCAGGCCATATTTCTGCAATTCTTGACATCAAAGCATTGCTTTGCGAAAAGTAAAGACCATCATCAACAGTAGCAATGTCAATTCCTGGATTCGAATAATGATCAGTTCCTTGTCTTCCGGAAGTTGCATAAAGAAAACTCGACAAAGCTAGACTCGAAACAATCATGAGTTTGATCAGTTTCTGAAATTTCTGTAAAGCCGATAGTCGTTGTGTAGACAGTAATGTAATTACACCAAGACAAAGTAGACCATAAATCCTTCCAAAAGATTGAACATACATCGTGTCTGTGAATAGAACAACAGAGGAAGCCAATCCAAGTCCCATGATTATTGCCTGATTGCGATCATAATTATAATTTGTCTTTGTATTTTCTTGCGTATTCTTTTTGTACCCCAAATCGCTTGCAAGATAGGTCCCAACTAAAGGCGCAATGATACATGCAAATAGTCGAAGCCACAATTCTAGCATAGCTAAAAGAGCTGGAGCAATCACATATAGAATAGTTACTATCCTACTGAATATTGACATCTCGTTTTCGTAAAAGAAACTAGGGTCCATTTCACCATCAGGAATTGGAAGTACATCATCGAGAAAGTTTTCATCTAGGCAATGAGGATGTACTTTGGGTAGTTGTAGCGCTTCGATAAAAGCCTTTGCAGTATCATGAAGAGCCTCCCAGTCCTCGCTATTGGTTTTGCAATAAGATGGAATCTCCATGTTCCTTTGGTTGTATTGCTGATGATATCCAAAGTACAAAATATAGACATCCAAAATTGTGGCAAATGAATGAGTGGTGGTCGTTTTCGGTTTTCGGTGTCGGTCTCTGGGGGAGACTACTTTGTCTAGGGCTACGGGAAAATTAGAACAAAACCTGCTTCTGTTCCAGGCAAATCTTATGTGTTTTTTTCGACGTCATATCTAGTGTCAACCGTACGTAACTTTTTCAGTACGGCTTTGGAGGGGGAGAAAATGAATTTTTGTACGTACAGACAGACAGACCATTTCAATAGGCCATTTAAGAGAGACAGACAGACCACTTGAATAGGCCATTTAGGACATTTTCTGGTTTCATTGACGCCAGTACTTTCAATACGGGATGAAGTGCTACGCAACACATCTTGCACAAAACACAAGCGCAACCAACACAACAACTAATCACAACTAGCTTTCATTGCATGTCAGTATCTGCTTCTCAACCCAAGTCCCATTGTGAGCCAGCTACATAGTATCTTTAAATTGCTGTATTTGCCCTGGTTGTGTTTATTGAGCTGTTCTGTTTCTTCATTTGAAAGTCAAAGGTTACTTCGTGTTTCGACTTTCAACTCTTTGTTTGGTACTTTTGCACTACTGTGGAAGAGCATCCAAACGATCTGTTTATTTTCAAAGGTTACTTCGTGTTTCGAATCTCGACTTTTCTTTCGGTGCTCTGACAGTAGTGCTTTAGTGTAACCCATCATGGACCGGAAAGGAGGAAGTACACAGTCAGCTCACAACATTGGACGTATATTCAATTTTTTTCGTGGGTCCCATGGGAAAAAGGCAATACAACTACTTGATCAAGAAAAACATTGTACATATGAGTACATTGATTACTATAAGTGCAAACACTCTCTAAGAGATACAAGTCTTATCTGTTTAAGATCTGAAAAAGAATTGATCAACGATGAAGTGATCCTCATAGCCTTATCTATCCTAACGGATCAATTTTACGAACTCGAGCAGGCATATGCATGGGAAGGAATTTTTATCATTAAGGACCCAATATTTGCACACCAACTACTCGCTATCAATTGTTCTGATCCAAGCAAGAAATCATTTAAGATCGGAAACGTTCAACTAAGTCACGATGAACTTGCAAAACATGTCGGTGGATATTTTGGTAAAGCAAGTAGTAGGAATTTAAGAGGATGGACATTAGAAAATGACCTGGATGGATATGAAATCAATCAGTTAATATTCCCTTGCTGCATTCCTCATAAGCATTGGTTTATGGTTCGCATCCTTCTTGATGAAAAAAAATAATGTGTTCTAGTTCGGACTACAGATCCATTCTTTTTGGGAAAGAGGAATTACCCGAAGAATTTTCCTCATTCCAATATTCCTTCAATGAAGAGTTTCTGTGCTATATGAAAAGTAGAAAGAAGACGAAGAAGGTTTTGAATAGTTGGTGCCAAAAGTTGAAACTTTATTCCAAGAATGCAAACGTCCAGGATTCTCTCATAACTCTATTCATGTGCTACACAATGAACCAGACCGCGTCATTTGTTTTTGACCAGTTTAAGATTGATGACCCAAACATGCGCCTAGAATGGAAGTTATGTTTTGATCACGAGGTCATCCAAATTGATGGATCTAAATGTGACGGTGGTTTGTACTGTCTTCATATGATTGATACAACGTTACGACATTATAGAGGTGACACAAAATATTTCAACAAGATTGAGAAGAATGGCAGGGGCACTCTTTTAAATTACATCACAAATCTTAATTTTGTGACTCGGAAATTTCTAGCTTTAGAAGAAGATGATGATGATGACGATGAGGTGCAAATTGTTGAAGAAACTATGAGTGTTAAGGAAGTAATTACAACTATTGCCTCACCAAGTAGAGCAAATCCTAACCGAAAAGCCAAACTACTCTCTCAACCAACACCTCGTGAGTTACCTAATCCAGATCTAACTGAGACATTGAACACAACGAAGATGGGTGCAGTTGGTACCAAGTTATTGAAGTCTATTTTTCTTGATTACAATGCAGATGATGAATCGAAAAAAATCTTCCGTAATTATCTCAGAGAATTTGGTGCATATGTGCTGACTAATGCGCCAATCGAATCAACACCGGATGAGGATTTGAAAATCATTGCTTACATTTTAATTGAGCACAATCACCTGAGAGAATTCCCAGAAACAGAGAATGAACCATCAGAAGAAATTCCTGAAACAAAGATTGAACAATCTCAATCCTGTGCAATTGTCCATCTTCATAGCCATACAACCAATCATGATTATTCAAAGTCTGTCTTTGGCAAGGGTCCTCGCAATACAGTTAGAGAAAATCGTGAAAAGAGTTTGTTTCAGGATAGTATTCCTCTACGATACCTGATGTCTCAGGTTGCTCGTATGTTAATGTCCCAAAATAAACGTGATGGAACAAAAATGAAGGCCCTTTATTTCCCAGTTTATAAAACAACCACAGATGAACATGGGCATCACACAAGAATGAAGAAGAGGAAAACAGAAAGCATTGTATACCCAGACAAATTTAAATTCCGTAGAGAAATTGACAAAGTGGTGGAGCAAAATCAGAATCTGCGAAAATTGTTTGGCTCAAATCTAGTATATTTGCTAGTGCCATCATTATCTGTGTCGAAAACACCAGCGATACCTTCTCTGTCATCTACACATCCAATCTCAATTTCTTCAAAGATAGAAGAGCGTATCACTAACCATTTCCTATTTCCAATGTAAACAGCAGTAACAAATTCCCTTTTATCAAAAAATTTGATTGCTAAACTTTCCATGTACTTGGTTAAAAAGGGGGCAGTTTGTGATCGCGACCATATCTTGGTTGCATTGATATCTGCTGCCATCACTGTATGCGCACGTTTATTCTTAAATTGACTTTGTTGGATCAATTGATAACCTGATTTTTCAAGTGTATGTCTATGATCAACAGCATGGGGTGTATTGTGTTTTAATGTACTGTTCTCTGCCTCTGAAATAGAGCTTCCCCTAAAGCCAAACGTGGGTAAGTATTTAAATATCCAATGCCCACAGTTATCTCGGAATTTATCAAAATTCTTGAGGATACCATCAATAGCTATGATGTGATGATCTTTAAGTTGCCCAACTTCTTTTGCCAAATTATACATAGTCTCAAAATCCTTGCGGGACTTTCTATATTCTGCCTCGCTTTCTATGGAAGTAAACCATGAAAGTATGAATCCACGGATATCCTTTAGGCATTGTTTTGTTTCAAGAGTAGTGCTACTGTCAATAATAACATTCTTTAGCCACTCCTGGATCACAAGATGATACATGTCCAGCCTGTGTTTAATTCCTGTTGAGTAATCGCGCTTATTGTCGGTGCCCATTCTAATGGCATCAATCAAAGCCATCTCTGCATCACTCGCTACACAAAGCATACGCTTTGTAGTGGAGGTACCAAAAAGATATGGCATTGCTTCGGCAATAGGCCAAATATATGCTATGGTTTGTTTCGAGGGCATAAAACAATGCATAGTTGTTACTGTTTTCATGTGCCCAGTGACAACCGTAAATGAGAAAAGATTTCTTCTGAGTCTATTCAAACTAAATGTCATGTCACATGAAGAGAACTCAGGGAACATCTTCATGGAACGGATTTGGTCATCTGTAGCCCAGCAAATTGAGACCAATACTTTTGTGTTTTCATCCAAACTCAATTGGCTTCTCATTTCAGATATTTCACTACGGTATTTATTCTCAAGAGCTAGATGGACAGCATTATTACTGGACGAAACAACTTCCTTTGATTTTCTAATACGGTTATACACAACTAAACCTGAGTCTGGTTCATGAAAAACGTAGACATATGAAATGTCATCCATTGATTCCATCATAGCTAGCAGCCGTTCTGCATCTTGTCCATGAGGTATTTTTTTAACTTTGGCAAAAATATCATCCAGCTCTTTCTCTTTAAAAGAACGAATAGTACTGTGCGAGACGTAAAGGTTGTATGTCTTTTGTACTAGCCCTACTATAGTATGGCATGGAACGTTGAGTTGAACGTTATACTTTATAAACGTTTGTATCTCAGGAGTCAAATCATTTTTTGCAGCAGTCAAGTGCTCTGGATCTAAAGGTAAATGATGTGTGTGTTGAATAGGCTTGTTGGCAAATGAGACATACCATAAAGCATCATTGGGATCTGAATGATTGGACTTTTTATCACAAAACACTGTGAACGCAAATTTACAAGTAGTTTCAGTTGTTTCAGAACGTGAAGTTGAAGTCTTGTTCTTTTGTCCATTTATGCGTCTCTTCTCATTACGAGGTTGAGACATACTGCATTGGCTTAAGGTATTATGTGAAGACCTACTGCAATGCCTTTTGCTTATAGGCTGATGTTCACGACCTTCAATTGTCATTGGTTGTTGTAGCTTGTCATTGAAATTAGCTTTTGAAGTGGAAGTTTGTTGGCATATGTTATGTTTACAACAGAATCGTATGTGATGATACTGTGTTTTGTTGTTGCTTTGTTTTCTAGGAAGTATTTCAGTCCCTTGTTCTCTAGCTTTGGCTTTTAGGAATTGGATGATGGAATCTTTCATTTCTTTTGAATGACCTTTGAAATTTTCGATACGGAAAGCAGCATTTTTTGGGTAATGATGAACATCCTGTAGAATTTGTGAATCAGCCAAGAAACGTTTACTTTGTTGTATACATTCAATTAGATTTATTTCTCTGTTCTTGGACGTACAGCCAGCAGTTGGTACTGCATGAGGTGTCACAACACCACAATCATCTCGGTACCAAACTGAGGAACGCAGAGATATAACAGCATCCCACGTTTTAGATTTATCTATAGAGGAAAACAAATCATTAATTTTAGAAGATGATGCCATGTTTGTTTCTAATGTAAGAGTATGAAGTATATCTATGGTGCTGGATATGTATTTGTTGATTAGCCAAGCAATGTTGAGCATTTTTAAACTATTTCCTGACCGTTGATATTTTTTGGTAACAAATTGTGAGGCCTTGTCCAAACACAGCAAAAAAAAAAAAAAAAGTAAAAAATCACACCTCATAACCCATTCATTTTCTGATCATGACATGTTTTTTTTACTTTTTTTTTTTGCGATGCCAGCTCCCCACCGAGGCTGGCATCGGAAAAAAAAAAAATGTAGATAGGACGATCGGCCATCCTCGTTTCTGCGGACGGAGGGTAGTAAGAAGAGAGAAGACTGCACCATAGAACTGCATGTTTATGTTACAACTATCACTCTTTCCATATCATCTACTCTATGTTACTGATGGTCTAACAAACCCACTATCACTAACTTGGATCATCAATTGTTCACGTGGAAGCATATTTTCCAAGCCGCGTGGCACAGTAGATCTTCTCGTTCTCTGAGTATCATCATCAAAATGCTCACCTCCTCCACTTAGATCATTTGGTACCAATGGATATCCATCACGTCTCTCTGACACATCTACTTGACCTTCGCAACTTAAATGATATGCATCCGGACAGCTTGGGATTTCTCCCAACAGTGATGCAGCAAATCGATCCAAGCATCGCTTTGAGTGAGAACAATATTCCTTCTGCTGTCAACTCTTCTGGAACCAAAAGAAAGATCTCAATTGAAGTGAGTAAGGAAGATAAAGAGTTGATGAAGAGATTGGCACGTTCAACTTACGTCATGGAAGCATCTGTTCTCAAGAGTGAGATTCGTGCAAGTGAATCTACTCTTCTCGACTTAAAAGGTCGGAAGATTGAAGCGATGAAGGAACTTAGAAAGATGCAGAGAGATGAGCATATCCCTGCTGAAGAAATTGAAGAACAGAAGGTATGGACTGATCAAATTGAAGCACAGATTCTGGCACAAGCTGACGCACTCATTGAGCTAGAGGAACAGTTGGATACCTTACGTGCACAGGAACATGAAAGTGAAGAATGAATGTATTTGGTGGAGAAGACGGCTCGCGTGAGTGGTGGAGAGGTCATATGAAAGAAGCGTAGGACAGCCGAGTGAAAATGAAGAGTATTATAATAATCTAGCTAAAATTGACATAACCTTTTTTTTTCTTTTCGAAAGTTGTTTGGACAGGTGCGTTGAAAAAAATAAACGTCCTTGTCGACGTCATCATCACTACTTTTTTTTTTTTTTTTTTCAATGTGTTTGGACAAGGCCTGAATTCGGATATAGAATAAAAAAAGGGGGTGTATTGACACTAAATGATGACGTCGAAAAAAACACATAAGATTTGCCTGCCTTACCAAGTATGTACGACGGTACAAGCTGGTTTCACGGATCGAGTAGATATCGTAGAAAATGACCCGATTGGTATGTTTTATACGTAGACAGCTAAAAAGCAGTAAAAATGTCACATATCTGATGCATTCTCAGCCAGTGAAAAACAACATCACATCCGAACAATGAAGGAAGCAAGCGTTTCTTTTTTCTTCACATCAAAGCAATCTTCAATTCGAATTATTAGATGGTCGTAGCTCCAATAACCTTCTTTTGACACTCCAAATTCAAACGAACGAACAAACGGGTTATCACCCTTTTTGAATTCGGGTTTATTACTTCTTCCTTTGTTCACAGCTTTTGCAGATTTGCTATTCCTGTAATGCTTTCCTCCACGAAACTTATACGGTCGATTTCTTCAATTTCTTCGTTGGTTAATTCATCGGGCAACATGATTGTATAGAATTTCAGTCCGGTAGCTGGATTTTCACTAGATGAAGATTTAGTCAAGAGCTTTCTTGAGAAATGGTTTACATTACAGAACGATGCGTGAGACGGAAGAATGGATTTATGGAGATGTACTACTCGTATGTGCTCAAGCTTCGTTTGCACCGATATTACTGCAAAAGATGGAACAGCCTATTGATCGTGTTGCAATGGTGAATCAAAAAATCAATACGACGAAAGAAATCATGGCAGAAAATATTGATATGGCACTTGCGAGAAAAGAAAGATTGGAAGATATGCAGGAACGAAGTGAAGAGTTGAATGCCATGGCGAAGCAATTTAAAAAGAGAGCAAAGCAAGTCAAGAGGTACAAGATGATTCAGAATACAGAGCATGGTGCTCTCATTGGTGGGCTTGTAGTGACAGCTACAGTAGTTGTTGTAGTTTCTCCTCTGGTTGCTCTTTTATAGATTTTTCAGATTCAAACTTTTTAGTGTAATGTAATGACTGTATAAATAATAATGATACTTTCAAAAATTGCTTTATACATATTATAATTGAAACTGAAATTGAAAAATGGAATGGAATCAATCTTGACTCCATACATACATAGCGTTTCGATGTAGGGATATTTGCACTGGCGATGATCCACGGCATGTAACCTAGATGTGTTCCTTTCCGATGTACTCATGAACATCGGCTATGTTGTACTTCCGAAAGCTAATTATATTATTCTGCCATAGAGCATTCACCAGTATATCCTCTGTAAATGAAAGTTCTTTATCAATGTTGTAATGGTTCAGCAAAAGTGCTGATAAAGTTCCTTCTACCATCCACTTGCCTTTGTGCATATTGAAAGATTCATCTTCAATTGCGTATGCAACAAGTGCTGGTATGAAAGTATTATGGAAATCCACTTGGATCCGCTTCAGTTCTAGGTACTAGAGTGGGTAAGGAACCTTCCTCTAATGGGGATCCAATTGAATTTTTATATTTAAGGTTTTATGGCATGTTTGGTAATGGCTTTATTTTGATGTAATTACACTGTAGTTTGTATGGAGGAGCCGAGAAAAATGAGTCTTGAGAAGAGATGTTAAAAGGCCTATTTGACGTCACCATATGGTTTTGCGTAGAATCTACGGCAGCATCAAAAATCGTGAAACCAGCTTGTACTGTCGACGTTGGAGGTGTGGATCTACGATTGACCTCGTAAGTATTGTAAGTGTTCTCCTTCCTTCAACTTCCAAATAGGGCTTCTCTAGACTACTGTTCACAGAGAACTTTTACTATAGAGTAGCATATTCTTTATACTTTTAGTTTCCAACAATTCATTAGTTATCGCTAGTTTTTACATTAGAGTTAAAATTGACTTATTCTCTTGTGGTGAGAATTTCTGCACTATAATATGCAGCCATGTTCAAATTTGTAGAAGCGTGAACAACTCTAACTCTTCAATCTTACTTACAATCAGTTCACGAATGGAGATTCTAAACATGCAAAATCTTCCAGAGGAAATCCTGATGTACTGCTTCGAATTCCTCGAGCCTAACCAATATATTTATATATGCGCCACATCTAAGGCCTTCAGATACATCTATCTCAAAGTTCATTATGGAAACGAAGACTTCATCACAAATTTAAAAGGTATTACGTCTTCACATTCTCGCCTACAGTTTTATGTAAACGAGAAGGTGCATGAGGAATACCCTAAACTCCAAACCCGGGAGCAAATTAAAATGAGCAAACTTAAATCTATGATGAAAAAGTTGAAGTATTCATTGCCGAGACAGAAGAAAAAGCTACATCAAAAGCAACAAACACTGATCGAAAACTTCAGACGTGATGTCGTTCTCGAAAACAAGATACTTTATGCAAGTCTTCAAACTGTGGGAAAGACAGGTGATATTACTATGCTGAATTGGATTTATGAATTTGCTGTGCAGAATACGTTTAGCCAAAGTCAATTCCAGTCGAAATTACTTGAATTGCCCAGAATTGCAGTCGCAAATGGCCATCTTTCGGTATTAAAATGGATGACAAGTCACGGCATCGATTTCTCCATGCGAGGACTATATACTGAGGCAGCTCTTCGAGGTGATATAGAAACCTTGAATTGGCTATATTATGATCAGAAATACACCAACTGGGATCATAACACATGTACTTGGACTGCTTTTCATGAACAATGGACAATTCTAAGAGCTAGAGGCTGTCCATGGGAGAGAGCTACCAGTTTATACAACGACGCAGTTCTTCATAATAATTTGATGAAAATTAAGTATCTACGAAAATTTGGTTGTCCATATGACAATGACGCAATCATCGTTGCTGCAAAGAAGCGGTACTGGCATATCGTGGACTTTTTGAATAGAAATGGATGTCCATGGAATCGAGCAAGTGGCATCACAAGTAATGCAGCAATTTGTGGCGACATCGAATCATTAAAAATGCTGAAGCACTTCTGCTGTCCTTTTGACAAGGATATTTGTACTCACGCCGCAAAAAGTCGCCAGTGGGAAGTACTCGAATGGCTCCATGAACACGGATGTCGCTGGCAGAAAAGTACTGGTCTGACGACTGCTGCTGCCGAACGTGGAGATATTTTTACCCTTAAGCTGTTGTATGACTTTGGATGTCCTTACGATGGTGATACTTTGTCTAAAGCTGCCAAGAATGGAGAATGGGAAACCCTAAGGTGGCTGACATCTCATGGATGCAAATGGTGCAAAGATGATGCTGAGTTAGGATTCAAGGCAGCTAGGATTGGAAACGTTGCAACACTAGAGAAACTATTGAAATATGGCCTTCCTCTACGGACTGAAATATTCGATCACGCGGGAGAATATGGACAATGGGAGACACTGAAGTGGATGAAGCGCCAAGAAGGAATCAGAATTGATGAAAGTCACTGCAACCTAGCAGCAGAAAAAGGCTCTCTGCACTGGTTGCAAATGCTGCGCGCTGTAGGACTACCATGGTCCGAGAAAACTTCCACAATAGCTGCTGAGAATGGAAACTCAACCTTACTAAAGTGGTGTGTGGCAAATGGTTGCCCAATTGATACTCAAAGATGTTTTAATGCAGCCGCTTCGAGTGGAAATCTTGACATTCTTAAATGGTTGAAGGACACACAACATCACACCCTATTCACAGCTGAAACTTTTTACAAGGCAACAGGATCGGGCAATCTGGAGATGGTCAAATGGCTCGTTGCACACAAATGTGAAATGGATGTACATGCTGCTAGTAGTGCTGCTTTGAATGGTCATCTCGAAGTATTGCTTTATCTGATGGAAGAAGTTGTTTGTCCTTACGATCATGATCTGACATTATTAGCCGCAATGCATGGTGGTCATGTTAGAATTTTACGCTGGTTTCAGGATGACCTCTTTGAATCAAGTAGTCGTGGTAGTAGGAGTTCTACAAGCAGCTAAAGACACTAGAAAGGTGCTTACTACTGTCCCTAGTACCTGTTTTTATCTTTAATTTTGTAAATTATAATGTACCACCTACAGATTGAACATATATACATACATAGCTACATCCTAGTAAGTACAAAAATATTACCTTTATCTCCTCTCGTCAATCGCACTTCATCATCCAAATAGGTGATATCTAGTGATCCACGAAACGAGTCTGGTGCATCGAAACCAATAGGTCCCAAATTGAATCTTTTAAATTTGACATTTGTAAACTGATTATTTTCAGGACTCAACTCAGCATTAATGCTTCTCGGAACTTTTATTCCAAAGTAGCTGACAACTTCACTATTTTCGGCAGTTAGATTCTCAGTGTTGATATTTTGAACAATAGGTCCAACTCGAGGGAATCCACCCTTTCCAAGGATTGAATCTGATGTCGTGTAATCCAAAGACCAATCTCCATTTACTTTTGGACTTTTCAAAGGCCCCTTGGTCGGATTCAACTTTTCTAGCTCTGCAAACAATGTTTGCATCTCCTCCTTTTGTTCTGGTGATGCAGTCAAACCACGATTCGTTTCGTCTGCGAGAGTTAGAATTTTAGTTTTCAGCTCTGCTCGCACCTTGTTTGGTGATGTGAAAAATGCATAACTTGGAGTTACTATGATAGCGATGACTGAAAAGATTTTCATGACTGTACTCTTGAGCTTTTTGGTTAGGCTTGTTTTGGTTCCTTATGGTTTACTTTTGAGTAAAACAAAGAGATATGTTGTGGTGATGATGAGAAAGTGTGATGAAGTGAGGTTATCTGCTGTCTTGTAGTTGGTACTGTAAGGTAGTTAACCCTTTTCTGCCCAGTTGGGACTAAAATAAGTTGGTTGCGGTGCAAAGTGGGGCCGCGCCTTTCACCCCTTTGATTGGCAAGCCAAAAAAACTGTTGTAGTGAGTAAGAAGATGCTTCCAACAAGAAGCCGGTCGTGTCTCCCGCAGCTACGCTGCTCACACGTCGAGGTTACTGCGTTCCGTACCTTAGATAGTATGTATTTTCAATCCCATTGATTCAAACCTTAAATGTGACAGAAAGCGTGGAATTGACCTGTCAATATGCATAATTTCGCTTGAATTTGTTTTGAATTAATTTCTGCGACAGTCTGCAAAAAACGATAAATGTGTTTGTGGTCTTATATCTCCATACACAAGAGCACAATTCCAAAACCCTATATTGTCCCTAGTTAATATAGATATGAAGATTTGTATTTTATGCTATCAATACAGCATATTCTGAAATGGAGTTGATATTAGGTTTGGAAATTTCGTTTCTGCGACAAAATTCAAAAAAAAAAGGTAGGTCTCCAATAGGGCAATACTGGCTCTTTAACGTATATGACGCGGGCTGAGGAATATCGGGGCGCAGCCCCAAAAATCAGCTTTTCACGAACAAACAACAACATATCCTTAACCCTTTTCTGCCTAGTTGGGACTTGAAAAATCAGCGATTCACAAACAAAACAACACATATCCTTAATACAAACCCTACTCTAAATCCATAATGAAAACTTCAATCTCTTTTAAATTTTAAACATATATACAAAATATTCTCAGTAAGTAGGGGGTGAAGTTGGGTTTTCTCTATGTATGGAATTACTAACAAAATTCGCCGTTACAGCATGATGAGTCGTTTTGAGGTCAGTTTCAGCGATGATGATACATATGGCTATGTATCTGATGACAGAGTCGCCTAATCCATATGCCCAGTACCTCCCAGAGAACTTGATATATTAAGGAATGGTCTGGAAGCCAGACCTGGGGAACTTGTGGGTCATTCCATCGAATACTCAAATAGTGAAAATGAGGCTGAAATGGGACTGAAGAAGAACACTCTTTTGTGTAGAATGAAAGGGTCTGTATCACTGACAATATGTTTATTCTAAGTAGGAATTCGATTGCAGATCATCATTATGGTCTTCTTATGTCATTTGGTCATATCAGATGGTACCACTGTTTATTCTGATGGCTATTATATTGAATTGTGGATCTACCTTGTGTAACCTAAAAATCTTGATTTTGGCGATAAATTTTGTAGACTGTAGAAATCTCTCTCTAGCGTCTTCAAAACCCATCTTAGTTCCACATCTCTCAACTCATATCGTTTCAACAATGTTCAGAGAAGGATTTTGAGCTATCAAATGTATTCATATCACACTATATGGCATATATATTCTCATTCTCAAAAAATAGCAACTTTTTGTATTATGTTTTTTGTATGACATTTTGACCCCAAAAGTGGACGTCATTGGAAAAATATGAATTGAAAGTATACGATATCTCATCAAATACATGCATGAAAATAAAACTATTTTGCACACACATCCAAGATATATATAGAAGAAAGATAACGTAATTGGAATTACTCAAATTGGTCAAATATTGCTTATTTTAGGCTATATTGCTGCAGGTGGAGTAGTTTGGAGTAGCTAGGCAGAAAAGGGTTAACACAAGCACTACTCTAAATACATAAATCCGAACACATCATCGATGCATCATTGCCGTATTGGAGTTCGCGTATATTCGCGCCAATTGATGACGTGGAAAAGCCTTTTCTTGACACCGCACCCTGCCACCATCTTGTCCACATAACAACACTTTTTTTTGTACCATATCACCATATCTTGTTTTCAGTGTTGTATCCATGTATCCATTTCAATTCATTTTGGGTTCATATACGCAGTGAAAATGATGACTAGGATTCTATCAACTGCATTACTTTTGGCAGCTTTTCCATTTTTGACAAGTGCCTTTCTTCCAGCATTGTCATCTCATACAAAAAAGACATCTGCTTTGAATTATGGGAAGAAGCTGTATGACAATGAGGCGATAACATCTCGGAGGAATTTTTTTCATGCTTCGTTGCAACTTTTGATGCTTACACAGATTAAAGAACCAGCTTTTGCTGCTATTGAGAAAGTTAAACCGATCACACCCGAGGAGGCTGAAACCAAATTCATTGAGGGCTACAAAACATTATGCTACCTTATTGATCACTATCCTGAGATCTGCGAAGGCGGAGGAGACAATGTTCGACGATACCTAGGAACTATTGTTAGTACACCACCATCAGGTTTGATTGGAATAGCAAAAACTATGAAAGCCCTAGAAGACAAAGCAGATGACTTTATTGAATATACAGAGTTGGCAGATGAAATTGTGAAGACAATCAATCAGGCTGATGGAAGCAGTTATATGGCTATTTTTGTTACTACGTCCACCAGCTATACTCCACCACAGAAATATTTCAATGATGGATTGATTGAAATTAAGAGATGCAAAAAGTCAATGGAAGAATTGGCAAGGATGATTGACATCAAACTATCCTAAAGTGAATATGAAGTAACACATTGTAAATTGTGAACTAATAGACCAGTCTTTCAGATAAGATGAATTTTGAAGAGAGGCTAAAAGTAACAATATATTTATATGAAATATATATACAAAATTATGCATTGAGTCATTGTCGTTAGAAGAGGCCCATCTCCTACTAACAACATCTACAAGCAGACTCTCCATTCAGGAGCATCATCATAGTACCCTCGCATTGCTAAATCATACCTATCAAATTCATGTCCGGATCCCAATAGCTGCAATTCCTCCACACGACTTAGTAAAAGATCAATACCATAATCATCTAAATCGTCTCCATAGTCTTCGCCACTCATACCCCCATTTCTTCTAATATGTTCAATCAAAGAAGTCCAATAGGATCCACTAGACTCGAGAAATTCCACTTTACCAACAATAATACATAATGCACTAGCTCGTGTAATTGCAACGTTGAATCGTTTTGGATCTGTCATGAACCCAAGCCCAGACTTGGAACCTGTCTTCCAACGCGTCTGATCTTTAGTGAGGACTGTGCTAATCAAAACAACTGATGTTTCCTGACCTTGGAAATCCTCAACAACCCCTTTATAGTGCCAACATTAGCAAATTTGACGAGATAATGAATTTGACAGATGCTACAAACATTACTTACCAACATTGATGTTACCTAGATTCTCCTTACGTAACACTTCACGTAACTTGAGTACTTGTGCACGAAAACACGTGATGACAGCTATTTGGCCAGTGGTAATGTCTACGTTCGGACTTGATTGCAATGCCTTGATAATTTTTACAATTGCTTCACATTCTTCAACATTATAAAAAGATGGAGTGTCAATTTTACTCTTTTCGATTCCTTCGACATCATAGGCCATCAGAGGAAACTTATTTCCATCATGCAGCAATTCAAAATCTTTACAAACAGATGTGATTTTCGACGAGGCTTTGCATCGGAGAGAGCCTGCATAGAAGAGCTCGCTTGGTATCCGCAATAATGCATCGTGGGATCTGTAATTATCTAGTAACTTGGTAATGACTGCATAGTTTGTATCTTCACTGTACAATGATAATCCCATAAGACGTTCTTGTAGAGAAAGAGAAAGCCCATTACTCGCAGCAGTATTTGATCTAGTAACGGGAGCAAGCTGCTTTGGATCTCCACTGAGAATGATTGAACATTCTTTGCCTACCTTTAATAAAGGAATCAAAGACTCAAACTCAAAGCTTTGACTACTTTCGTCAATAAATACGTGGGTAAAATATCGGCTCATCCAATCTTCTCTATCGTAGATATCAAGACAACCTGCTACAAAACATTGACAGACCACAACACTTGCAGCTTCAATTTGTATTTTTCTTGGCATTACAAAGGAACCATTTTCATCAATTAGAGAACAGCTTAATAGTTCGGGTGGAAGTGAATCATATTTTCTAGCCCACCAGTTAGCACGCAATACTTTGTATTCAACTGGAAGAATCGGCAATAACCGTTTTGCAACTACATCACAAGCTGCATCACTCGGTGCACAGACGAGAATCTTTGCTTCAGGGTCATGGCGTAAAATTTGTATCACACTTTCCACTACTGTCATCGTTTTACCGGTTCCACTACAGGATGCAAAACAATTGAGAGCTAGGACAACATACGTTAATCGAAATATGAAATTTACTTACGGAGGACCATAAATAACGTAGGGCGCAGTACCATGATTCTTTCTCACGATGTCAAAGACGGCGTGCTTTTGTTCAGAGTTCAAGTCATGAGCCCACTCAGAAATTCCAATTTGTAGTCTTCGATCTGACTTCTTCTGAACGCCTTCAAGGAATGGGGATGGTGTCAATACACGGGTTACCTGGTCGATTGCATTGTTTGAGGCAGTCATTGATGTTTCTTTGAAGATATCATGTGCTCTGGAGGAAAAAAGACCACAGCGAATGTCAAAACGAGAAATAGGAATATTGACGTTTTTATCTGGCGGCCTATTCGTTGGAGTTTGCAAAGCATTAAGATAGAGCTCGCAATACATTTCATTCAGCAAGGGAAGAGGAAGCGCAACCATGACTGATTCGCTTCGAATAGTAACAGAGAGTACTTCACCAATAACTTCCATAGGCCCAAATCGAAATCTTAAAAGGTCACCAATGTTCACCAACGGACGATTTTCTGCGATTCCTGGTATGGTGATATATGCAATAATACAGCTGTTTGTTACTCTCATTACTTCCAAATTTTCATGAAGTTTATGAAATTGTGGTCTAGTTCTGACAATGGAAGCTTTTTTTGCCCCTTGAAGAGATTCAACCGCTCGAAATGATCCGTCATACTGGTCAGAGAAAGATAAATTTTTATGATATGGACACAAACGTTTTTTCTTCAATGATATTTCTGGATTGCAACCTTTACATTTCATGCTTTTTCGTGAGGCTTTTGGCGGTGGAATTTCAATTTGATCAAATTGGAAACTGTATAAATCATATGCTTTGATATCTTCCATCCCTTGTAAGCGTTCAATATCCATAATCATATTTGTTTTGATGAGATAGTCCTTGCAAATGATCTTTTGACATTCGCTCAGTTTCAATATTGTTTGAGCTCCAACGGGTATACCAAGTCCAGACTGGCACATGACTCTGTTGATTTCATCACATATTTTTGCCAACGTTTCAGGTGTCGTTTGCATAGTTCTGTAATCATTTGGAACATAAGGTTTCCCTACTAAAGATTTATACAGCTTCACGATGTTACCCGTATTCAGATATGGATTCAAAGTAGATGTCGACGACGGCGCCAATGCTTTTTCAATGTTTTTTAATAACTTTTGTTGTTGAAAGATCGCCTGTTGTATATGTAGCATTTGAGGATTGTAAGAATGAAGAATTTGGTGGTTATACATTGGAAATTCCCGAAGTCGATGACACGATTGCATGTATGAAACACTAGCAGGAATTTGATGTAGAATATTATATGCACAAGGCTCAAGAGGCGATACTCGTTTTTGAACATTGCGAACCCACAATGCCTGGAATTCATCACTTGCATTGGAATTGATTAAATATGGATGTCCCATAGCTATTATATTCAAAGGAAATTTGTCCCATTGTTCTCGTTTATGAAGAGGAATGAATCTCTCTGCATCAATATTATAGTTGTTGGTAATACTTGCCAATGATGTGTCATTTTGTTGCGGAGCTTCATTTTTCTCTTCGTCCTCATCAAAATGAATAGCTGTTTCTGCGCCTTGCCTTACTATTTGCGAAAATGACTTGCTCATTTTCTATCTTTTTGTTTTATGGCTTGAGATACTACAGTGTTGTGGATTATAGTAAAGATAGTTGGCGATCGATGCAGTGATGCAATTAGACTTTGTTTGATGGGTGATGGAGGAAAATAGGAAAATACATAATGCAGTTCATGGTTCATGGTTCATGTTGATGTGTTGATGATGTTGTCTTTTACGATACCAAAAGGTAATACGTACGTGTTTCCGAATTCCAAGATATTTGGCTAGGTACATAGATAACTTCTTTCAACGTGCAGGTCATTTCAATGTCGGTCACGATGACCTCTGAAGAGACACGAGAGCAATCGACAAGCGATGGATCAATGTGAAATCTACACACCTTGCCGCATCTATTATTCACTATTGATTCAACCTTCACATACTTAGTCGTTGATTATGAGAGCCTTAATCATCTTAGCAGCCCTGATTACATCTGCATCTAGCCAAAGCCTTCGAGCTTCGATTCAAAGAGTAGAAACCAACAGACATCTTTTCGAATTCTCCTCTGAATGTAACTATGAATCGACTCCAAAGTTATATGTCTCTTCCACACTTGGAAATAATTGGAACATGGAAAACGGGTGGGGTCTCTCACCTGAGAAACCTTTCAAGACAATTCAACATGCCGTAGATAATAGGCAGCCATGTCAGACAATCTATATTATGGAAGGTACTTACAGAAATACATACTTTGGAAAATCGCTGAATCATCAAAATAAGATTGTCAACCTAAATGGTGTATCGGATCTGAAACTACTTGCTTACTCCAATGCGAAGCCAGTTTTAGAATTTGACGGGCCTGCTGCTATCCTTGGAGGTAATTTTGATTATCCAGTGAGCAATATTGAAATTGCTGGATTAGAAATCAAAGGCCCAAATCAAAGCATTTCCTACGAAGATGCGATGAATGACCGTGTCATGAAACGATCATTTTTCAATGGTCGCGGCATTGCCATTTGGGCAGGACATCACATATTCATACATGATATGGAAGTGTATCACTGTCCGGCTTCAGGTATTCGAGTGAACAAGGGAGACTATGTGATCATTTCAAATAACAAAGTGTATTCCAACACTTGGTGGTCTTCCTCTGCTGAAAGTGCCATTGTTCTCGCAGAATCAAGACACATTGATGAAAATGAAAGTATCAAAATGAAGCTGACTCATAACACTGTTTACGACAACATCAACAAGATTCCTTACTACAATAAAAATTATGCATGGGATTACTCGCCAATTGGTAATAAAGATTGTTCCAGCTATCCAGCTTGTGAGCAAGAGCTTGTAGATGGTTGTCCATGGGAATGCAGATATGGAAAAAAGACGCAAGACTACATCATCGATGGAATGGGCGTATATGTTACTAGAAATAAGGATACATATCTTCATGGACAAATGGAGCTTAGCTATAATACGGCATTTAGAAATGGAATCAATGGAGTTGTATTCCATCGTACAAATCGTGGAGTTGTCAAGCAAAATATTATCTATGAAAATGGATTAGTTCCACGCCTCGACAGGACAGAGCAAAACCCTCAAGATTGGCATTTAAATCTTAGCAAATCAAGACAAAGTTACAGTGGCCTTGTCATCAACAATAGTGAAGATGTTAAACTTTGGAGCAATAATGTATCCGCACGATATGAAGATGATTATGCATTCAAGCTGGAAGTAGATGGTTCTGGTCCACCTCCTCCTCTTGCAGCAGGGGGGAACAATAGAGTTTGTACTGGTCTTGTTGATACTTATTTGGACAGCGTAGTGCGATACGATGATAATCTTGAAACCTGTGGAATCAAATATATCGAAATCTCTTGTGGTGAAAAATGTCATTTGATCCAATGGCCGTATAAAATGGGAGCCTCGTATGAACCCGTAGATGCTTACAAGAATTGTGAATCAGATTGCGACGAAAGTGACTGCAAAGCCTTTTCTCTCCAAGATGACTATAGACCTGGAAATGAAGGGAAAAGGTTTTGTTTTCTTTACAAGGAGTCTGCAACTCCACAACCAGATAGTTGTGCAAATGATCCATTCAATCAAAGTCAACCTTCTTGCTCATATTCCACAGCGAATGGTCAATTTTTCATCACACCAACTGCAAAATTGGAATACAATGTTCAAGATTTGCTATGAAAAGCATTCCTGTTTTTCGAAGTTGCCAAATCATTTTCAACAAACTTAACTTCTTTATAAACTTGAATTGAAAGAAAAGACCTGGGCACTGATAATGTTATCTGTTAACTTAAAGATTGATATTAAAAATGTACTTCGTAGTTCTCCACGTACTTGATTTACGTTCAGAAATAGCCAACTTCTTAGATTTTATGCTGTACCCTCTTAAAGTATGCAGCACTGAGTGCCCCCATGTCCCGAGGGACGCACATTCTTTCGTCAAGGAATGCTGCGATTTCTGCAACGTGGGCATTCTGTCTACATTCGGCCAAACTAGATTCAAATTCATCTTCGCATAAAATACTTGCCAAACAACGCAAAGATTCATCTAGTTCCTGTCCCACTGGTAGGTCATAAGTATTTGTTTTCATGTCTCTTCGTTTCTCAATGTCTTTGACAATCATTTCTCGATTTCTAATCAATACAGAAGCAGCTTCTTTTGAAGCTGACTCTGCAACGTAAGGTCTATCAGCAGAGTATGTTCCCCAAATAGCTGTTTGGATTACCTTTTCTTCTTCAGTCAGTGGATTTTTTTCTCTTTCGGATTCTTCTTTCATTCTAGATGATACCAATGGTGGTACATTCCCAGCATTGCCAAATCCGGCCATGGTAAGAACTTTGCGCCAACTGGATGAGTCTCCTCTGATTCTGCATCCATATTCGGGGATCTGTTGCTCCATTGCCTCATACCATCTTGCTAGGTATGGATAGGTTTCTGCACATTTTGGATTCAAACCATCATGTAGAACTGGCAATTGTCCCGCATAGCGTTCCAGAAAAGGAGCCCATGCAATATCAGCAGCTGTAAATCTATCTCCACAAAAGAATGGTCCTTCATTACTGCCGAGTAATTCATCAGTTTCTCGGAGAACTTTTTCAAATTCATTCTTCCACAGTGGTTCTCCATCATAACGGAATAAAAACGCAGCCCTCGAAGATGGCCTCGCTCCTCTTGGGAATACATTATCGAAAGCTCTAGCTTTATTAATGACTTCATTTAGAATGTCATCTGGATATAATTCGATGCCCTCGAAACGCTTGTCAACTTCACGCACCAAGTCCATACTTTCGGATTGTGTTTTACCATCTCCCCACATGACTTGAGGTGTATTTCCACCGTACCAACTTGGACGACCGTAGATGTTATCAATATAAACTGTATCGTAATCCACTTTTTTCACCTCAAATGCAAACCAAACACGTTCAGAATAAGGGCACCATCCATGCCTACAATATAATAAGTGTGAATATCCTTTTATTGTAATGCATATCTGAATCACCAAGTATCTTACCGTTCTCTGTACAATATTGGCTTCCCATCGCGAATTGAAGGTTTCGAAGAAGATGTGTTTCCATTGATTGCATAAGGCTGTTCATACGAAAAATTCGGCATAGATGAAAGCTCCTCCCACGACGGAATAGCTTGGAGAGCAGATTGTCTTGTAGCACTTGCCGTTGATTGGGTGAATGCATTTGTAAGCCCAATACTCGTAAGACTCCAAAGAAAAGCTAGTTGCAGTGTTGACTTCGGCATGATAGAAAACCTATGTATTGCCAAGGATACTATATTATGCGCAGTAGCTAAAGTGAATGGTCGACAATTTTCATTCATATCTTTATCTTTTTTGCCAATGTCGAGAGACCTTTACTGTCAATAGCTATTTTACCATTACTTGACACTCGTCAAAGACTGTAGAAAATTGCGAAGCCTGTTGATGTGCAACAGCATGCACTTTCATTGAACGTTCCAATGAAAAGGAACAAAGATACTTTTTCTTTTACTACCTTTACATAGTCTATCTAGCTACCCTTGCATAGTCAATACTACCGACTCGCTTAGCTACTTCATAAGGAAGGAAAAGAGGCAATACTCCCGACTCGCATAGCTGCTTCCAAAGGAAGGAAAAGAAACAATACTCCCGACTCAAATAGCTGCTTCCATGATTTTTGATAAGGAAGGAAAAGAAAGATTCATTAGAGGAGTGAATCTCGGAGGTTGGTTCGTCTTTGAAAGATTTATAACTCCTTACTTCTTTGCTTTGAGTGATTGTCACATCAAGGGCGATTTTCGATACTATGAGAAGCAGATTGACGCACCTCCTCCTTCTGATCCTGTATTCAAACTCATGAATAATTCAGAATGTACACCACTGCAGCCATATCCTGTCGACGAATGGACATTGACTGATGCTTTCAAGGATAAAGCTATTGCCAAGCGCTATCTGGAAATCCACTATGATAACTTCATTCAAAGAGAAGACATTTTGTTTCTCTCCAATCACGGTATTAAACATGTGCGTGTTCCTTTAGGTCATTGGATCACCGGTAATATTGCAGATGATGAGCCGTACGTTGATGGAGGGTTTCCTTACTTTGAAAGATTAGTTTCTTGGTGTAGAGAATATAATATCCAAGTGTGGCCTGATTTGCACAGTGCGTGAGTATTTTCAAATAAAGACTCCAAGTCTAATGCTTTAATTTCAATACCAAAGAATTGTTGAATCATACACTTACCTCATTTCCATTTGATAGGCCTGGAAGTCAGAATGGCTTTGATAACTCTGGTCATTTACTCGATTTTCCCACCTGCAATGGATGGCAAATGGATGATCCAAATCAGCCAAAGTATGATGCAGAAGCTCTAGCTGTAACCATGGAATTGAAGGAACTGCCAGAAGATGGAATAGTACTTTCAAAAAACGTACAGAGAACATTAGATATTGTAAATGAAATCACCACAGCGATTGCGAAAAATGGAATGACTGATGTTGTCACAGGATTTGGAATATTGAATGAGCCTTTTGCAAATTGTGACCTGGCTGTAGTTAGAAAATTTGATAATTTGGCTTTGGATATAGTTCGACGCAACATGGGTGAACAAACTTCCGTCTACATTGGTGATATTTTTAACGCCACGAAGTGGAACGATGGTTGGTGGACTGAAGAAAAGTACAAACACACATATCTTGATAGTCATTATTATCATGTCTTCGACGAGAGACCACGACACCTTACTCCTCAGCAACACATTGCTCTTGTTTGTCAGAAGAATCATAGAGATGCAGTAGCATGTTGTTACGAAGATGAACAGAAAAAGACAATCCCATCCAAAGGCATTAGTCGTATTATAGGCGAATGGTCTGTCAGCCCTGATACATTAGTCTGTGATAAACTTGATGATGTCATGGCAAAGATTGCAAAAGAAGGTAATCACGGATCTATTGAAATTCTTATAATAATGTTACGTTTACTCATTCATTTTTACGATAGGAGTTGCTCTGGACATAGATCGACAGATTTCACCAGCAAGAAAAGACTTTTTACGAAACTTTGCTGAAGCCCAAATGGTTGCTTATGAAGCAGTTGAAGAGGGAGTGTCAAGTGGTTGGTTCTATTGGACTTACCAAATGGAAGGAGGAGCCTTTGCTGAATGGGATTTCAGTCGCGGATTGAAAGAGGGATGGATTCCGAACCTACACCCTTCTGTTCCGAGTGAAGATCTTTTTGGATCATGTTATGATATTCTCAAAAGAACAAGCGATAATACGTCAATTCTCAAAGAGTTCCCAGACCCAACCTCCCTTGATACATCGAACTGGCAAGGATATCCTATCGACGACGATGTCGTAGTATCGTACGTTGAAAACCTTTGCTTTCATGTTTTACTTCTATCAAACACAAACTAACATACGTATCCTACTTCTCCTTGACAGTCACGGCGATAGTCTCCGTCTTGACAGTGATGGTCACTGGTATGATCCAAATACTCCAAAGCTTGAGAAAGATGAAAAGAACGAGGATGTTACAGTTAATTTGGATAAGACACTTCCATTTCTCGAGTCTGTAATAATCATTGCACTATTTTTCATATTTTTAAGAAGAAAGAAAAGAAGTGGTTACACTGAATTGGACAACGCTGAAGCATGGGTTGAAATTTCACCATAATTTGAAATACAGTGAGTATAGAGAAGTTGTCTCGAAGTGTCCCATCTACTCGTACTTATAATTATAAAAAAACCTTTACGTACCTATACCAATGACAAACCCCAAAAATTAATAAGGGTAATTTTTCATGTCAACAGTCAGGCGTTTTTTTGAAAGTCTGTCGATACATCAGGCAGCCGACATGACCACTGATCTTTCACATCCATCAGTTTTCCACGCCGCAATCAAACGGTCTTTTTATGTCTGTATATTTGGATTCTTTTAAACCAGATGGTACTGTAGTTCCAAAGTCAATAGCAAGCAAAAGCGGCAAGAAAGGAATGCCACTCTTTACATTGAAATGGTTGGAGGAAATTTTCTATGGAATAAGCCTAACCCCACTTGTGGCTGAGTTTATTGTTATTGAATATGGTGCGTATCCACAATCAAACGGAGGAATCATGTATTCTTATCTACGTTGTGAGGAATTTATTGTACTATATGAAAGCGATGTATGGAGACGAGGCACTTCCATTATTGTTGAAAAAAAAAACTTCTCAGTCTAAGTAGAGGACAGAAAATGACATTGGAAGATGGATTTTCTAGTATAGGTTGTGTTATTGTTGTCGTAACATACTGTAAGAATTTTTGAAATAAACAAACACAAAAAAATTGAATTCTATTGGCACATTTGTAATCCCATGAAAAACAGTGAAGAGTGATCTAGTCCCGTGTACTAACCACAGGCGAGTTATCCGTGAAGAAGTTGGTAGTAGAAATTCCTGTGAAATCGGTGACAGATGTTTTCGTGACAGATTTTTGCGAACTCACTTTTTAATTTTCAAATGTCTGTCATACATCAGGCAGCCGACTAGACACTGATCTTCCACATCCATCAGTTTTCCACACCACCCTCTCTATCTCACAAATCTTTTGTTCAGTTTTTTATAACATCACGTTATTGTATCAGATTTCATTTGTTGAAACATGAAAGATTCCTCTACGGTGGACAAAAGCTGTATTCAATACGGAAGTATGAACGATTATTCCACTTCAGACTGTGACGAAGAGATCAGAAGTGAAGAAACCATGTCAAGGCCTTCACATAGCTATAGAAACTACAAATCTGTATCCTTTTTTCTCTTTGCGATATTTAGTACATCATTGTTCTATTTGAAGAGAGGTGGAATTGAATCTCTTCCTATGGCTGATCTCCAAGAAGAAGTATTGAACCCAGAAAATTCTGAACCTTCATCTTCATCTATAAATCCATCAGAACAGTGGACTTTAGTAAGGGATGATTCAATCGCTCCACCTCCATTTTCTACGATGCATCCGGTTCTAGACGTCCACTTTCTCCCTTTCAACGAGAGACCAAAGTACTGTTCCCCTGGGGACGTATATGATACGTTGAAGGGTGGACAGAAACAGACTGGCCATGCACTTCCTACAAATAAGTGGTATCAGGACATGTTGCTTTTGCCAGATGGACAAGATCCCATTGATGAACAAAGAGTGTACACAGTTCCATATTTAGTGAATACGATTGGGCCGATACCTGGAATAAAAATCCACGTCACTAGCTTGTTGGCAATGGATAGAATTATTCAAACCACATTTGTTGATACCCATGGTATTACCATCGGTGCAGCTATGCCAATCGATGCAAGCACTATAAATTCTATGCAAGACTTGGATAGAGGCGGAGTGCAGAGAAGATATTCTGTTGATATCAAAATTGGAGAGCACGCCGAAGGAGGGATGGGAAAGGTACAAGGACCTTTGACACCGCTTGGTCTGACATTGAAGTGGGAAAAAGATGGTGATAAACAAAATGGCTTTGAGAAAATGACTTCGTCGATTGTGAGAGGGATGGTATACGGTACAATGCACTATCATTTTGGATATGAAAGCAAGAAGAGAGGATTTCACGGAAGTGAAATTTTACCCACTATTGTCTCACAAGTGGATATATCTTCCAAGCCATTGACAGATAAAGGTGAAGAAATTCATTGTTCAAATGGAGAAAATATGGGCAATGAAACTTTGGTTGACAAAAGTGTGGAACTTCACTTTTGGGAAAGCGACTATTCCTGGTTAGTTTTTTACTCGCATCCTGTATATGTACGTTGCTTCCAATTGATCGAAGAAGAGAGCCCAATATTTATTCTACAAGCTACAAGACTTGCTAAAAACAGTACTCTTCCAGGAGATAACGTTTTTACCTCTAGAGTTGCATTGATGAACAACTGTACAACAGGCACAAACCCATCCCACTGTCTTCAAGGAGAAGCTAGAGATCAATCGAATTGGAGTTCTCTATTGAAGGACAATGCTCATATATATCCTGGTAAACATACAAAGATTGATTACACATTCTTTTCGGAGGAAGAAGATGGAGGTGAACATGCATATCTTCAATTTGATTGGGATGCTAGGAGGGTTGATAATCTGAGCCAAGTCAAAGACAACGAGAAAGGGGATTTACTGATGTATTCTTTGGTACGTTCTCATATTGTAATAACGGATTGCAAGTCATTAGCAGCATTTCAGTATTCCTAATTCTCTCTATTGCAGCCACATCATAGGGAAATGTTACATCCTCAAGCATCTTCTGATAATTCTTTTGTTTTTGAACAAGGAAGACATTGTACTCCTTCTTTAAATGGTCTCTCTTGCGTAGTGAAAGGAGGACATTGGGCGTTGAAAGAAGTTTTGAACACACCAAGCTTTTTTGCAGCTAGGCCTCCTCTTCCCACAGCCTTACCAAACATTGCAAACGCTCTGAGATCAGATATTTCCTATCGCTTACCAGACTACTTTCAGCGTGGTGCCGGCGATACATACTTCTCTGGCAAAATGCTGGCAAAGTTAGCTCGAATCCTTCTTATCTACACTGAAATACAAACTTTGTGCATGAATTCATCAAGTCTTGGTGATGAGTACATTCAGGCATGTAATAAAGTAGAGCTTCCTTCCTCAGAAGAGTTCAACACCGCCCTTGATCATTTACGAAATTCTACACAAGTGTGGATTGATGGTAATGCTGAAACTCCATTCGTTTTTGATGGAACTTTTGGAGGTGTTGTTAGTTGTGGTTGTCTATTTAATAGTGACAAGAATGCATGTGATAATCAGTATCCCGATTGTCCTTCTTTTTCCGACCCTGGTTTAGACTTTGGCAACGCTTTTTACAACGATAAACATTTTCACGCGGTTAGTTAATCTCATATCTCATTTTGATTAGGTACTTTCCAGCTAAGCAAACTAACTTTATATCTCCTTTGACAGGGATATCATATTTATGCAGCCGCAACGATTTCTTACTTCGATAGTGACTGGGGTAAAAAGTATATGGAAAATGTGATGGCATTGATCCGAGATATTGCGAATCCTAGTCCAAGTGATGTTTACTTTCCAACTTATCGTATGAAGGATTGGTACCTAGGAAATTCATGGGCGAGTGGCATTGCTAGAGCATTCTTAAATGGTCGAAACCAGGAGTCGAGTAGTGAGGCTATTGCAGCGTATGAAAGCGTAGCTTTATATGGCCAAGTTTTGGCAGAAATATTCAAAGATGGCGATAGTGCAAAAGAACAAATTGCAAGACATATGCGAGATGTAGGTCGACTTCTAATGTCGACAGAACTTAGATCCGCTGACCGTTACTGGCATGTTCGCCAAGTAGGACCAAAGAGTGGCATCTATCCTCCTCAATACTCTCCCTTTGTAGTAGGGATAATGTGGAACATGATGGGGCAATTTCAGACATGGTTTGGCGGTGCCGAACATCTTGCATATGGTATTCAACTTCTTCCTCTCACTCCAATATCAGAACAGCGAGATTCTCTTGATTGGACTTACCAAATGTATCCTGCGTTTGCTAAGGCTTGTGCTACGGAAAACTGTGACGACCAAGGTTGGGGGATATTAGAGAAAGCAATTCTTGCAACTGTTGGTCATCCACAAGAGGCAATTGAATATGTTGAAGGTTTACCTGCAGATGTTTTTACTTCTGCTGGCGGAAATGGGCATTCCAAAACAAACAGTATTTGGTATTATAGCACAAGACCACCGGTTGATCCATTGAAACTACATACGATTCCAGTCCCTTCACCAACATCAGCATCTTCGGTATTGGACTGCGATTGTCCTCACACATGTACCGGCGAGGTACTCGGCTACCCTGCAGGTGAGTATACTTGTGGGGAAAGAATCAGTTGGCTAATGAAGAATGTAGGCAAGTCTGAACGCGATGCATGCGCAAAGGTAGCCGGTGTTGAGTTCACAGATATCTGTGCCGGTTGCGACCCTAACCGCTGCATTGCTCCTCAAGTTTCACCCAAAGACATTAGTGATGTTTGTCCTCCTTGTACATTGAAAGAGTGTCATAGTAGTATGAATCGCTGTCCAGTTCTCAACGCGCCATTTATGTGTACAGGTGGAGCCAACAAAGGTGGTTGCTCCATGGTCCCATGGAAATTGAAAACAGAAGGTGGTAGTAATTGTGAGAGTTGTTGTCAGCTAACATTCAATTGCGCCTAAGAAAGAATGTGGAGTTAGATATGAGGCTGAAAAGTGGAGAGAAGAGAAGTAATACCTATTGTGTTCATCAAGTTCAAAAGTAGTAATCATTAATTTAAAAAGAATGAGACTCAGAACCTATTTTGACACCGAGATCTTTCCTTTTTGCTCTTTGTGCGTCACAACCATCTCGCATCCAAACAAAAAACTAAAAAGCAAAATTTTCTATTTGTGTGATAATCACCTTTTCACATACACCGTCAAATTGTAGAATACTTTGTTCTGCAATCTCATCGAGATTTGACTGGAAATGAAAATCCTCGCATCTGGTGTGCGATCCTTACTTGTCTTGGCATCATCTCGTAGTGCTCTGACATTCTCTACCAACACTCGTACTCTTTGCCTTCGTGGAGGATCAAGTTTTAGTTCGTCATTAGCTGCAGAAAAGAAAGCTGTAACTGGTTGGAATCACAACCTTCCAGAAAAAGACTCTGAATTTTGGACGGGTCAAGAGGCTAAAGAGCTTCCAAAGAATCTACTTTCTGCAATTGAAGCAGATCAAGCATCACAGGCTCAGAAAGAAAAAAAGGAGGATAAGCCGAGGACAGGTTGGTTGCATACAAAAAAGAAGACTCCAGTAGCAAAAGCACAAGCAGGAGAGAAACAGGCAGATTCAGGAAATAAAGCGAGGAAGCTTTTGCAGAGAGCAATGATTGATCAAAAAGTGAATCATCGCATGATTGCACCACCTGTATTTCATCCTGTCAGTGAAGGACGGCGTGTTGCAATTACTGAACACAAAATATCTGTTCCATTAGATAGATACAACCCTCCGAAAGATCCAAAGGACAAAGAGCCAATGGTAGATGTTTACTTTAGCATAGTTGAGTTAGTATCGACTCCAGAAGAGGAGCAATTCTTTCTTAAACTTCAGGCAACTACTCCAGGTTTGACTGGACATCAGAAAAAAAGAGAAATGATGGAGCGTGCAAAACAATACAAATCGTTTGCAGATTTGCGAGATGCTAATGAGTGCATGCTTTATCTACAGGGTGGTCCAGGTTTTGGCGCTCCTGTGCCATACAACGGAATTGGGCTAAGCGATTCTAGCTCATGGGTCGGGGCAGCCCTTTCCAAAGGATTTAAACGCATCATCTTGATGGACCAAAGAGGTACAGGTCGTTCATCTACCATAACAAAACAAACTTTGCAAAGAAAGTTTCCAGATCTTTTCCTACTTGACGAACATGATCAATTTTCTTCACAAGATACTGCTGATACATTATCAAACATTGAAACTAAAATGGAGTCATTTACAGAAGGTGAAGTAGGTGAAAAAGCAGAGAAGATGAAAAAAGCGTTGAAGGAAGCTACTGAATACATGAGTCTTTTTAGAGCTGATAACATTGTCCACGATGCTGAAGCTGTCAAAGATGCACTTTTGCAGACAATCGATGATGACGATGATGAGAAAGAATCAAAGTCGATTAGACCATTTGGGGCTGCCCTGGGTCAGTCTTTCGGTGGTTTCTGTATGATGTCGTATTTATCTTTGATTCCTCATCCTCCCAAGATCTGGTGAGCTCTCTTGACAATATTTTACATTCTATTCTCTTAGAAAGAAATCTCATTTTTTTTGCACAGTTTGCTTACTGGTGGTATTGCTCCAATGCTTACAAATGTCGACGAAGTCTATTCTTCTTTACGCGAGAGAGTCAAGGATAGAAATATGTTGTATTATGAGAGATACCCAGGTGACATTGCACAAGTAAAGAGAATTGTAAAACATCTTGAAACAACAAAGGTAACTTTACCATCTGGGGGTATTCTCACACCAAGACGTTTCTTGATGATTGGAATATCCCTCGGGGGCTCCCCAACAGCATTTGCGTCAATGCACAGCCTTATTTCATCAGCTTTCATTTCAGAGGATGAAGATATACTTTCTAAAGCATTTTTGAAAGAAATGGATAGCACTCAGCCTTTTGATGACCATCCAATTTATTATTTGCTTCATGAATCTATTTACTGTGATGTACATTCCGATTGTAAAAAGTCTTCATGGTCAGCATATAGAATGTATGAGAAGGATGACAGCTTCAATCTCCAAGCAACTTGTGACTATCAAAATGAATCGCCAACTTTCATGACAGGGGAGGTTATATTTCCCTGGATGTCAGAAGGTGACTATGCCGAGCTAAGTGGATTAGGAATGCGAGCTTTAGCTCACTCCATTGCTGGGAAGAATGATTGGAAGCCTCTTTATAATGCAGATGAAATGAAAAAGAAACTTTGCCCACGCACTGGAGTTTCCAAAGCAGCAGCAGCTGTCTACTACGATGACATGTATGTGGATTTTGATGCATGTATGAAGGTATGCAAACGTGGTAATCCGCTTGAGAATTGTAAAGTTTGGATCTCAAATGAGTATCAGCACTCTGGACTAAGAGATGACGGAGCCATGATATTTAAAAAGCTCATAGGAATGGTAAAAGGGGAAATCGGCACTCCAAGTTAACAAAGATTTTAGTAATATTTATACCCTATTCTGTTTACAAACAAGGAAAAGTAGAAAAGGTGAAAATGATTTCTAATGCATTCATAATGCTACTTTATTCAAAATCGACGACTTTAGTGCGACACTTCCCGTCAAACCAAGCTTGCATTCCACCGAGATTGTCAACCACTTTCATCGCATCCTTTAGAAGAACTTCTTCCATTTCAAACGAGTCAAACGCTGCACATTTCACATGATAGAAAAATGCTCTTTTTGCCGAATCATCATCAGGATCACTTCCATAGACGGACTTTAGTTTGACCAGGAAATCATCATGACTTCTATCTCCTCTATATTCCGGTCGTTTGTTTGGGAGCGTAAGATAACCCATGTTTTCATCTTCATAATCAAAAAGGAAACTTGTGTGATGCAACCAGCCTCCCTTCACAATCGCTTGTGCATTTCCTCCCATTTTGCGATCCCCTAAAATGTAATCATTTTCTTCCAGTCTGAAGTCGGGAATGTCAACGCCAGCCGATGAATCATCATTAGCTATATAAGTTATTGTTTTCCCACTATCTTGAGCTGTACCACAAGATTTTGCATCTACGACCATGGTCTTCTTCAAAACTTTACCTGACTTATGAATAGTATCATACTTCATATTTTGAAATACTTTATCAAAGATTTCATTAGCACTCCATGACATGATGGATCTTGGATATGGATCAACATTAGGAAAGTCTTCTGTCCGACCAATGAATGTAGTCCATAAACTATTACGATCAATCACAACGGTTCCTCCACCTGAGAATCTCTTGACAGTCAGCACATTGTCTTTCTTCACTTTGTCCACGTCTAAGAGAAGTTCTGGTTTACCGCCAATACCTAAGATGATCAAACATGAGTTATTGTCTCGTATCTTACCATCTTCGTTGTGGAGATGCATTTGTTCAGTCGGTTCGTGAGTCCCTACTATAGCCCAACTTCGATTCAAGGGGTCATGTCGGAGCAATGCCTCTTCAAGACATAATCGTTCAATTGCCGAAAGACCACTATTTTGTAAATCTAGATATGAAACCTTTGGTTTTGTTGAATGATGATGGTGATGATTGATTGCATCATTTGTGTGCAACCTTATGCATTTCATACCACGCTGTAACTTCCTGAAAGTTGAAGAAATCGAGGAATAGCGTAACATGTCTTAAAATCTAGTCAAACTATGTAAAAATGTAAGTTAGTGTGGACAGTTCTAAAGATTTATCTGGATCTCTGTATTTTGGATCTTTTCTCTTTTTTTGATGGCTGAGGCGATGGCGACATGGCGCCAACTTCAACTATGACGTCCGCTGAGAGCATAGCTACTTACTATGAAAATCTATCATGGCTAGTGAAATAATATATTCTTGTCGAATATAGAGAGTGACTGGAGGTACCTTCCGAAACATCAAGACCAAAAGAAAACATTCTGAGTAAAGCACCATTGTCTCCTCTACGAGACGAGTAGAATTCTGGCTTATTCGATTCCTGGGGGAGGAGAAGATGGATATGTACTAATATTAAAGATGTAAAATGTAAATCTTCAGTATAATAGTAGTGAGACGTGCTTTCGGTAAATACAATCAACAACGCACACAACAGTATAAAATTAAAATTTAACAAAGTCTATAGTGATTTTACCCATGTTTTAGTTTATGATTCACTTTGTTCATTTGCGTCATCTTCCTCAACTGGTTCCTCGTCTACCTTTGCTAATTTTGTTGAAGATTCTTCTCCATTTCCTTCTAGTGATCGTTTCTTCCCTACGCTACCAAAGAGAGGTGTCGCCTTTTGAGCTCCACTAACAGGAGCAGATCCAAATGGACTAGATCCAAATGGCTTTGATTGAAATCCTGTAAATGGCTGTTGATCTATTGGTAGTTTATCTTTCGAAGGAGTTGGTAATGTGATACTTGACGAAGAACCAAACACAAATGGAGTACTTGTACTTGACCCAGGTGGTTTCAAGTTCAAAAACGCTCCACCACTTAGTCCTGAAGCTGGTTCTGCTTTGTTCGAACTTCCAAAAGCAGGTGTATTAGACGATGCTGAGATGCTCCCAAATCCAGGAGATGACTGAGTAGTACTTGACCCGAAAGTAGCTGTACCAGATCCAAAAGGAGCATTGCCTCCAGACCCGAACATTGAAAAAGGCTTTGCGTTGGCATTCAATCCACCAAATGTAGGCTTTTTATCTCCGTCTTCTTTAGTCTCCTGAGAAGAAGGTTTGACCTGTTGTTCAGCAAATGCAAGTAATGCCTCTGCTCCTTCCTGCTTCTCATTTTCAACTTCTTTAGTCTCTTCTGGAGCGACTGCCTTACTGTCCTTAGTAGCTTCTTTTGCCTCTTCTGGAGCGACTGCCTTACTGTCCTTAGTAGCTTCTTTTGCCTCTTCTGGAGCGACTGCCTTACTGTCCTTAGTAGCTTCTTTTGCCTCTTCTGGAGCGACTGCCTTACTTTCCTTACTAGCTTCTTTTGCCTCTTCCGATGCGACTGTCTTAGTTTCTTCACCAGTATCTGTAGATTTGTTTTCAACAGATTCTGATGAAGTAGAAGCAATTCGTTTCGCGGCAGGCGACTCTAATTTCTTCGCAAGTTCTCTCTTTCTTTTCATTAATTTTTCGCGAAGTGAATCCATTTTCTTTGTGGGAGCTTTTGTAGTTGATTCTTCTGTCTTTGCGGGCGCAGGAGTCGCTACTTCCTTCTTCTCTGTGATACTTGTATCCTGTTGTGCTTTCGCTTTAGACCTGAGCCGTTCTCTGAGTTTATCCTCCTTTTCCTTCTTTGCTGCAGCTTCAGAAGTTGATGACTCTTCCTTCTTCACTGTAGATGCTTTTGCTTCTTCTTGTTGAGATGATGTTTTTGCTGTCACATTTTGTTCTTTCTTGTCGTTGTTCTTTCCACTGCTTGATTCGGGTAACAGAGACTCGGCAGAAACTGATGGTTTACTAGCTACGAATGTGAAACCTTCTTTAGGCACAGCTGGAATAGTAGGAATTTTAGCATCAGGCGGCTTACTTGATGGCTCTGTTTTTGTAGCATCTATTTCTTTAGCAGTGCTATTATCAGTACTTTGTTCTGTAGCCATTTCAACATCTTCCTTCTGCTCATTGGTTGTTGTGCTTGCAAACTGCGACTTGGTAATCTCATGAGCCTTTTTTTCATCCTCTAATTGTTTTGCCATTTCCTTTTCCTTTTTCACTGCTTGCTCCATTGTTGAATGAGCTTCCTTCATTTTCTGCTTATTCTTCATAAGAATATTCTTCAAGTTCTCAAGCCGACTGGTATGTCGATCATTTTCTGCCTTGGCAGTCTTCAGATCGCTTTCAGCCTTCTCCTTCGCAGATTTCATTTCCTCAATATCTTTTCTAGCTTTGTCCATGGATCCCGTATCTTTTTGCAATTTCTCCTTTTCTTCGTTTGCCTTAATAAGTGCTGATTTCATGGATTCTAGAAGAGACTTTTGCTTAGCCATTTCTTTGTTCAGACGAGAAACAAGAGCTTTTGCATTTGTTGTATCATTTTCTGCCTTCACTTTCTCAGCTTGCAACTTGGCATAATTCTTTTTACTTTCTTCAATTGAACGTAAAGCTGCAGCGTGTTCTTCAGGATCCACCTAGTAAAAAGCGTTTGAATGAGTAAAAGCAATTTCAAAATGAAAATGTCTTTCATAAATGTTGAAAATAGTAACGAACCTGATTGAACTTCTTCACAAGACCTTGTACTCGCTCCTTCCAAGTATCTACTTCCTTCATCAGACTTTCCTTCTGGGCCTCCAATGCAGATTTATCCACTTCTAGTGCTCGACATTTCTCTGACGAAGGCTCAAGCGCATGATTTGCTTCTTCAGCCTCTGTCTTAGAAACCTTGAGGGCCTTTTGTAACTGCTCAGTCTCATTTCGGAGCAACTTATTACTTTCACGAAGAAGTACGAGCTGCTCATCTGCCTCCTTCAACTTAAGAGCTACACCACTGTCTTCTACAATATCCTTACCACTCTCTTTCTGAAGCAGGTCAACCTCACGACGAAGTTGTTCTAGCGACTTCTTAGCAATTTCTGCAGCAGCTCGCTCTCGTTCTGAATTCCGACGTGCAGAATCTAATTGTGTCTCAAGAACCTCCTTCTCTTGGCGTTGGAATCTGATGACATCACGAAGCTCAGATATTTGCTTAGCAAAAACTGATTCTGCTTCTCCTCCATCTGCACTGGAATCGACTGCTGCGTCCACCTTCTTGGCCTGGATTTGTGCAATATTATCATTCAAGCTGGCTAGTTGATTATGAAGTATCTTGTTTTGCTCTTGCGCATCATGAAGGCGCTTTTCGACTGATTCTTGCGCTTCTGCCATCCTCTTCTTTGTCTCTTCCCATGCGCTTCTCTCGGAAGCAAATTCTGAATCAAAGTTGTCGAGCTTAGATTTCGTAACCTGGAGAAGACGACTTTCTTCCTCAAGTCTTTCACGAACAGTTTGCAATTCCTTTCTTGCATCTGCGTGTAGCGCAAGCTCTCTTTCATAGTTATCCTTAGCAGATTGCGCTTCGTCCTTGTAAAGTTTCAACTCCTGGACAGCATTACTTTTTTGTTTTTCACTCGTTTCGTGGCTAACCTTTGCATCCCGAACCTCTGTTTTGAACACTTCAATTTGTGCCTTTAATTCATCAGTAACCTTCTCCTGTTCACTTCGACTGGTAGACAAATCACTTGAAAGAGCCTCTAGGGCATCTTGTCTCATTTTACCAGTTTCGGTGGCAATCTTCAATTCACTTTGAAGCTGCTTGATCTGGTCCAAAGCCGCTTTCTTGATTTCTTGGCTTGCTGTATTAGCACTTGTCAAGGTTTCTTCGCTAGTCTGCGCCATCGACTTGTAGTCAATGATCTTTTTGTTGGCGGCATCAAGTTCGGCCTTCACACTTGCGAGTTCATTTTGTAGGTCCTCAAACTTTTCTTGTTCGCTTTTGTCAACATTCGCTTCTCCTAGCTTTATTTTCGCAGCATTCAGATCGCTTTCAAGTGACTTTATCTTGTCATCTACGGTCTTTCGCTCTTCAATAGCTCGAATAAGACTGTCTTTTGACTCACTTGCCTTCAACAGAGCTTGTTCTTTTTCTTTTTCGGCAGCTTGTACACGTAAGTTGGCATCCTCCACGAGATTTTGTAATTTTTCTATCTGCATCTTGAGGTCTGATTTCTCAGTAGAAAGTGTCGAGGCTAGCTGTGCAATATCATCTTCGTACTTTTGACGAAGCGTGTCATCGGAGGTCGAAAGACTAGCTTCAATCTTTTGCATTGATTCATGAAGAGCAACATGTCTTGAAAGCTCAGAACGTAAAGACGCATTTTCAGCATTCAACCTTGCTTCAGCCTCCTTCAAAGTCTGAATATTAGATGTTGCAAGTCTGACTTGTACATTAGCCTGTCTTAATTGTTCTTCCAAACTAGAACGCTCGCCTCTGGATGTAGATAATGCGGACTGCAACTCTTCATTCACGCGTTGGAGACTTCTCTTTTCCTCATTTGTTCGTGAAAGTTCCGACCTTGCATTTTCTAATGCGTCTTCAATTCTTGTTACCTTCTCAACATGATACTCAGCAGTAGCTTTACTACGAGCAACTGCAGCAAATGCAGATGAAAGTTCACCTTGAAGACGAGTATTCGCTACTGATAATTCGTTGGAATGCGCATCAAGACGGGCTAGTCTTTCTTCTAAACCAGTTTTGATGTTAGTCATAGAAACAAGATCAGCATTTAATTCTGCCATAGAGTCCTCTAGGTTCCTATTCTTTGCCTCTACCGCTGTGTATTTCTCAATCTGATCTTTTGCAGCTACAATTGCTCCGTCAGCACCGTACTCTGTAAGAAGAGCTTGGTCGTTCTTATTCAAAAGAGCACGATACAAATCCCTTTGTTGAACAATATTTGTTACAAGCCTCGCTTGGTTTTCCCTTTCTTCCTTAATGGCTTCTAGTTCTTCAAGTTTCTGCTGGATATTGTCACTATCAAGTTTCTCTTGGAGTTCAGATATAGTTGTTGACATACGATGATGTTCCTTCAACAAGCGATTATTCTGGTCTTGGATTTCTGCTGCTAAATCTTCTCCATTCAAAGATTTTTGCAAAAGGGTCTGTACTTGTTGAGCCAAGTCCTTATTTTCCAAGCGTAATTCATGACACTCTCTAGAAGTATCAGTCAGCTCCCTCTGTACCTGCTGAAGTTCTCTTCGTACAGTGTTACTTTCCTCCCAGGCTTCATTCAATCTACTATGCATTTCTTGATTTTGTGTCATAGCAAGCTCATACTCCTTTCGCTCTTGACGCTGCCTTGGTGCAGCACTCTCTACTTCTTTTTGTACCCTCTCCAAGTAAAGCTCAAGACGCTTCTTCTCAGCTCTTTCTTTTCTCGCTTCATCCTTCGCATCCGCAAGCTTTTCATATAATTTCGTCAGAGTCATGGGTTCACCTTCAGTGAGTTGTAAGATTTGGCCTTGATTCTGACCATCAGTCAATGTCGCAGTATTTCCACGCATAAAAGTATCTTCAAGTTGATTCTTTTCCATGATTACATCATCAAGTTGCTTTTGGATATCCATGATTTTCTTCTGAGCTTCTTTCTCGACCTCCTCTACATTCTTCACAAACTCCTTCTCGACATCGTTTCTAATTAAAAGTATGTCTTCTTCTCTGTCTTTTTCGGCTGCTGCTGCCAAAGCCTTGATACTCTTTATTTCCCTTACTGCATCATTGTATCTTTCTTCAACTCTTGCAGTATTCTCCTTGTGTAGTGCAACAAGACGTCTTTCTGACTGCGCTTCTAACCGCAATTCATGCAGAATATCGTTGTGATCTTGCTCTTTTTCCAACAACAATCTCTGACTATTTTCGAGCCTCAATCGGTAGCTCTCATTCTGCATAGACAAAGTAGAAACTGTCGACAAGACTTCATCGTAGTCACATTTCATTTCATTCAACTCTTGACGTTGCGACTGGATCAATTTCGCGTTCTTGATTTTATCTTGAGATACTTGCTCAGATCTTGTATTTAATTCAGATTCGAGCCACTGCACATGAGAGTTGAGGGAGGCAAGTTCAGTTTTGAGTCTGGTATTTTCAAATTGAAGAGGAGCGGTAGAGGACGATGTCAAGGTAGTTGAAGATTCAAGTTCTGTGATTTGGGCTGCAAGAGCACTATTCTTTGCGTTAAGACGACTGTGATTGCAAGAGAAAATGACCGTCGGATAAGTGAAAATGTATAGTCATTTCAAAGAGGAGATATTACTCGTCGACCTTACCTAATTTCTTGACGAAGTGAATCCGCCTCAACATCAATCCTTGCCATACGCTCATTAGCGTCTCTTTCACGCTCTTGAGAGGTCTCTAATCTCTTCGCATTCTCTTTACTCTTTCCTTGGAGTTTGTCAGATTCTTCAGATTTGATCTTCAATTCCTGTTGCAATTCAAGGATCTTATCGTTCAGAGAAGCAATTGTTGTTTGATGCGACTGACATTTTTCAGTGAGCTCTTGATTCTTAGATTCAAGATTAGCATAAGAACGCTCAGCTTGAGAGGCTAACAAATTTGCATTTAGAGCATTCGCCTGTGCGATAGCCGATGTTGCTGCTGATGTACCCTCTCCTTGCTGCTGTGGATCTGTCGGATTTTGTCCAGACATGGTGATTCAAGGATGTGCACTAAGACTTGAATACCTACGAAATCTTTTTCAAACAAAGCTCAGAACTCTCTGCACAAAAGAAACAAGACTTCCAATATGATCAGCTTGAAATGTATTCAATACACAAAGACGAAATAGTCTCCTTATATTTATGTTCTTGTGCTTTCGTTTACTTTCATTAGAAGATTGGAAATTGGAAGAGGTTTTGTGTTGGTGGTAGAGGGTTCAGCTCCTATTGTGGCTAGAGATATTGCCAGACACAGTGTCTGTACGACATTGTTAGAACTCATCTCATCAAAAGTTATTGGCAAAAAAAGAGAATTATCATGATCAAAGTAATAAAATCATTTTATTTCAATTTAAATACGCATTTCTAAAAACTTTGTAGTTCCCTTCTGCGCCTTCAGCTGCAAATCCTAGTCCCCGATTATGTCATCTCTTAGCTCAACCTTGTTACTTCTTCTCGGAGGCATCATCCTTATTTGCTAACGGAAGAACAGAATTGACCTTATCTTCAAGCGCGTTGGCACCTGCTTCTGGGTCTATAGCACACTGAACTCCAACATAGTTCACGATACAGTTATCAGAGTCACGAAGGGCAGCAACGAAAAACTGATTCCAGAAAGGAGTTCCATCGGCTTTGTAGTTAAGAAGACATGTCGTTGCATCTGTACCGTTAGCTACAGCCGTACGGATGACATCGACTGCCTTTGGATCGGTTCCTGGCCCCTGCAGGAAACGACAGTTGCGTCCTAATACTTGTTCACGAGTATATCCAGTCAGTTGATAAAATCCTTCACTAGCATATACAATCGGATTATCTGGTAGCCTAGGATCTGAAAGAACAAAATTTTGTTGTCCTGAGGTAAGACTTTCAATGAGACTGAAGTCGGAGTTGACAAGTTCAATCTTCTTTGCATCTTCCTTGCTTTCACCGCTCTTCTCATCCTCAAACAATGGACTCTTCTTACAACATTCATTAATAATTTGTTGTGCATGCTGAGGTATTTTTGATTGAACGACCATCCTCAGATTATCGTTTTCAATTTGCAATTCTCTAACTTCAGCCTGAAGAGATTCAAGCAAAAACTTCTTTCTAACTCTACTTCGCTTAGCATGCTCTCTGTTACGTTGTCTCCTTTCTGCCACAGCTTGTTCTGACAACCCACCGCTAGTCCACATTCCCATTCCTTGGGAAGTGTTTGTCATTTGTTGTTGAGCGGGCATATTTCCATACTGCAGAGTATTCCCTCCAGCTTGAGCTACACCAGCTTGTGTATTAATGCCTCCAACTCGGATACCCACACCAATAGGCAAATTGACTCCATTCTGCGCGGAAGACACATTTGACCCAGTGACCATTTGGTTATTGTTGTTTGTGGGCATAGTGATCTGTCCACCTTGGACATTGTAACCAAGTCTCCCTGTGATCCCACTCCCAGATGTACTGACATTACTAGGCACAGCAGCTTGTTGCGTAGTATGTTGAAACTGTTGCTGATCGTCAAGCCTTTGTTTCTTTTGTACATGCTCCTGCATCTGCTGTTGTGCTTGAAATTGGTATTGCTGATTATCTTGTTGCATAGGATTTTGCATTTGAAACTGCTGAACTGGCATACCTTGTTGAACTTGCTGCATCATTTGCTGTTGAGGTTGTTGCATGTTGGGCATAGCTCCAGTATGGAAAGATGTACGAATTCCTCCAGTTGGTAGCATTACTGGACCCTGATTTGTATTCTGCATCCCTTGTGTGTTTTGTTGCATCTGCATTCCATTATATGGACTAAACGTTGTGAGAGGGTCAGCTCCACCATCGTTCAAATATTCCGCAAATATATCACTCAGATCAATGTCATTATCAAACATCTATAAAATGAGAATTTAATTAATCAGTTAGAGAACGAGTATAATACATAATTGGTTATGACCAGCACAGAGTACTTACCCCTCTGCCTTGTTGCGACATGGGTGCGAAGATTGGCTGTTGCACTAGGTGATCCAAGTTCAAGTAGAAAAAAGTTAGAACAACCGTGATTTTGAAACATAAATTAAATATTTCATAACTATCATCTGTATTTAAAGCATCTCTATACTTACCATTTTGATTGTTCATTATAAATAGTGTGTGATTTGTCAGTCTTCGTACAAACTTCAAGTGATGATGGGAAAAATGTAGAAATTCAGTCTAAGAAGATAAGGTTATTCAAATCGTCAATGTGTATGCATATATATATATACAATATGCAATACACTATCTTTTGAAAGATAAGACCCTCTCTGGCTAGCTACGAGTTGGTTTTTTACAAAACTTCCTGCCTCGTGCAAAACTTCCAGCAATTTCGCAATGTTCTATTGTGTCTGTGAAACCAATTATACACAATCCAACAACAACCTGCGAGAAAGTAGAGAAATAACTCTATCAATCAACTATGATATGCAGCAACTGGTCAACGCAACCTCGAAGCAAAACCTCTTAACAAAGGTATCGATGCTCTTGCGTCTTAACAGTTTCACGAGGTGATGGCCTCGTGGAGACAACGAGAGTGAACTTTTGTTGGCCTTTCACACTACGGGACTTGAAGTTGAATTTGGGAAGATCCCTCACAGGTTGACGACAAAGGGGGTGGAAATAGAAAGATACCTACTCCCCTTCTCAAAACCTTTCTCTTGACTATCCCATTAAGTTTTTGAGTCACATCTTTTCAAAGATGGAGATGGGACTGGACATTCGTCAGATCTTTCACCACGCAACTTTTGGAATGAATCAATCACCATCTCACTTGATCGTCTAAAAGAAAGACATGCAAAGGGCAAATGATTGAAGCCGTCTTGACACCAAGATAAATGAAATATGATAAAGCTAATCCATGTACTTATACTGCATCTCGCGTTTGGCGTTGGTTGCGTGGATGCTTTTCATCATTTTGGAAGTGTTGGTGTTGGACAGAGGAGACTATGTGTAGAAAATGATTTCGATTCTTCCAGGTCGATTGCGGCATCGAGACTGCACATGGCTGAGGTAGCTGCCTTATCAACAAGTGGTGACGTGGTACCTAAAAACACGTCGAAGCAACTAATTCCTAAATCCACAATATCGGTGCTATTAGAGTAAGCCGGAGATATTTGGTGGACTTACTTATTTGGTTTTCGGGATTTTGGGATCTGCCTAACTAGCTACGCGATAAACTTCAACAATTTTTTTCTCCATCAATTTTAGTTTCTCAGTACATGTCTGGGTACCTATCGATTCGTCTCACTGAGATCTTTTCATTTCTGCAATAAAAATTGACTTCTATCAATCGCTGCTCCCAAAATATTGAAAATTCTCATCTGTACATACGATGAAGTACGTGTGATCTGTTGATCACTGTAAATTTAGAGTTGCCTTAATCCTTTTCTATGAAATGTAGAGAAGTGTGCCTATATCTTTGATATACCATGCGATGATTCAATTATGTGCATAAATATACTTCTACTGTTCTCAACTGGGCAGTGGTTACACACATTACAGACATACACTAACGCATAACTTGCTCAAAACAGTGTGAGGTCATTGGTCAAAAGAACAAATTTTGGGCTATTTGATCAAATTGGTTATCAAATCATTATGAGACATCATCAACCCCATCATAATTTCAAGTTAAAGCTAATATCAAAGCTTACTTTCATTTTGAAATGTTTTTGCATATATTTTAAACTTTGTTGGGTTGGTTTTGAAAATATTCAAAAATCTGCGAAAGACTAGGAACTCGGGGCAGTCGAGATATGCATGCCAACATATAGAGGAAGGGCAAATTCTTTTGAATAGAACTATAATATATTATAAACATACTTATAATCATGCATCAAATAGCAACTTCAAGTAATAATATACAAAAGAGTGCGTATTAAATGCTCAAATGGAGTAATAAATGCATTTTTACCCCTATTTTTAGCACTTTGTTACGGAAATGTATGTAACCAAATAAGTCAGGAAATCCTAATTTTCAGTCAGACTTTGGATTATAGTTTTTGTTTTATAAATCATCGAGTTTCTATTGGATTGATTCGAACAGTACCTCAATCGAAAGCTCTCGTCGAGAGCTTTCCAAAACCGTGCTAAAAAGTGAAATCTGATTACGACAGCCGGACTTATGATTTTTTTTGGCGCGCCGGAACCAAGTTGTCAGGCTTACTCTAGCTTCATCAATTTTCCTTTTTCCACAACAGCATGCAATTGCTTCTACACTTGAAGGGTCCAATGAAATCCTAATATTATCAAGTTCCATTGTTCCTTCGGAACAACCTAACTCCGTGTATGAGGGATATTTTGCAGATCCTATCCATCCATATTGTATTAGAAATATTGATGTTTCACCAGATGGAACTAGATTCACCTTTACAGGATCAGACGTAGGAAATGAAGGTGACCCAATTGCAAGAGGTTGTAGTCAAAAAGAACAAGAAAAATTTGGGTCTAGAACATCGAAATTTGATGGGATTATAAATGATGATGGCACTATCTATAGTGAATTGCTAGAGGGACACTGGGAATCAGCTGGGACGAATAGGGCGGCTCAGAAATATGCAGACGTCGATGGAATTCGTTTAAAAAACAATAACAAGTGGGTAAAGCTTGAAAAGGCAGAAGATGTTTTGACATTCCCAGATACTTACAAATCATCAAATGGTATGAACCCAATTCTGGAAGAAGTGACAAAGTGGGTATTTGTGTTATATATTGTTGGAAGTCTTGCAGCTGGTGCAGTTGAATTGTTTGGAAGGTACTTGACCATTTCAGAGAGAAATCAATAAAGTAAATTGAAACACAGCAAGGTAGAAATTGAGCCGTAAAGTATCAAGATTATTTCAAAGACGCATACTTGAACTTGTTATGCCTAGGATTAGAGTTAGGGTAACTTTTCTCTAGACATCTTAGCACTGGATGAAACTTTTCTGCTCATTTATCTTCAGGTGACCAATTGCCCCAATAATCGCCAAAGTCATCTTCTGCCTTTTGTGCTGCATTGTCGAAAGCTCCTCCATCGACGTTCCAGTCGTATCCAGAAATGAAACGGGCAGTGGTCCGTGGTGTCGAACCATCAAAACCTTGAATCTTTCCATCACCCCATGCGAGTCTTCTCTCATTATCTGCACTTTCTGAAAATAGATCTAACTTTGAATTTAACATCTGAAAATTATTCAGCACTTTCTCTAGCTCTACAACATCACCTTCTACTCTTGCTACTCTAGTTCCCAAGTAAAAAACATCATATGTAGGAAAAACTGTAATCTGTGCATTTGCTATCAACATACTCGCGTTTTCGTATTCTTCAAAACATCGCAAAAACAATGTCGCTGGATTTTTTCTAGCTAGCTGCTCATATTGATCTTCTGTACTTCTGCAATTTTCTCTTGTGGTTGAAGAATATTTCGCGACTGTAACTATACCATCTGGCCTTTCTGGAAGCGGTGCGCTCGCCAGTTTTACAATGTCCTCAAGATCAGTTTGTTGGCTAAATTCTTTTAGAATAAAGGATTCCTTTCCGCTTCCTGAATAATTTGAACTATACAGAGTGATTCGATTTCTTGAAGAAGAAATCACTGACTGGAAACCAGATCCCATGAAAGCTTGAATAAAGAAAATTAATCCGAAGAACTTCATATTTACGAGTTTGAATTTTACTATTTGAGTGTATGTCGACAATCACTAACTTTATATGTTCGTTGTTGTTTTATAAAGTGCTTGACGAAACCTTGTTTGAGATAGCCTGTATCCTTGGAAGCCTACTAGTATTTGTGATAGGTGTTTTGGTGGTGGGTGGGTGTAATAGATGTATACGATAGAAATAGAGTGTGTGGCGTGCTCCTGGATTTTCCGTCCATTACAATTCTTCCATGTTTGCGCTATAATGTGTGCTATGTCCTACTTGAAGATGAAAATTGACTTATACGACTTTTTATAATTTTGAGTCCATTTGTTTTTAATCATCATTCATCGATAGCGTTCATAAAGGGGAAAAAATAACTATGTCTAAAGTAGAAAGAAACTATATTTTTGATTTGTGATCATTTTTCATTTGTAAAATACTTGAGTGTTTGCTCCAACAGCACAAAGGATGGCAAATGAAAGGGGTTACTCTCCAATATAAAAGAACAACATCATTTTCATGCATCTAAGTATGATTTTACAATGCAATATTTGAAGATGGAATCCATATCACATGAACAACCTCTTATCATGAAAACATGAAGTAATACAGTCTATATCAACAAAGAATGTACAAAATCTCGTTGAAACCATACAAGCGCTGCATTATAACGATCGGTATAATAACAACCTAGTTATGTAGTTGTAAACCCTAACTGATATTGCATCGATACCTCATTGAAATGAGTACCTTTATCTATACTTTTTCCGCTATTTCTAATGTGTGCATTCCTTATTCCTCCTCTGCTCTTTCGGCTCTCTTTTTGGCATGCTCCTCATCAAATTCTTCATCGATGGCACAAGTACAAGCCAAAACAAGCATTGCATCCATACCTGGAGCAACTTGAACCTGATAGTGATTGAATGCATCAAATTGAACAATACCATCTTTTTGTACTTTTGCAACGATTACCCCTTCTTCATTACGCATAACAAAATTTCTATCAATAAAGTCACCAAGAGAGCCGAAAAGATATATGGAAAGTCGATTCCTGCTACTAAAGGCCGATCAAGACGCACTGAGAAAATAGAAAATGCGTTGAAGAATTGTGAAGAAGGGTAATGTAATCCTTTTATTCTTGTAATCCCCGATGCAATGAATAAATAAAAAAGAATTCTTTTCTAGCGTGATGTGATTTGAAATGTAATTACATTTCATTCTATCTTTAGAATCCAATCGTGATTGCATATCATGCTCAATATCAACATGATGCAATGGATGTGGAACGACAACGACTCTCGACACTGCTGCAGTACACATATATACGTACGATCGCTCTTTGATGCAAAACGCACCAACAATCAACCGAGAGTCATGACTGCGAACTAAGAGTTCCTGTGTTAGGCAGCCATGTATTTGTGCACAAAAATGGAATATGTGAAGTAGGGCATCACATCATCACAGACAAGATCCCTTTCATTGCAACTTCTAGCTACAGTACCTCTCCACTCGCATTCGTCCCACAACTAGCTAGCGTAGAGCACAGTTCGCTCGTACCATGCTTCCGTGTTGACAACTAGCTACAAACGGGAACTTCTCTTTACTCGCATGCTTCCGTGTTGACAACTAGCTACCAGCGGTATCTCTCTTCACTCGCATGCTTCCGTGTTGACAACTAGCTACCAGCGGTATCTCTCTTCAGTAACATGCTTCTGCTGTGACTTCTAACTACCAGCGGTATCTCTCTTCAGTAACATGCTTCTGCTGTGACTTCTAACTACCAGCGGTAACTTCTCATAACTCATACGCCACAGCGACAACTAGCTACCAGCAGTATTTCTCTTCAGTAACATGCTTTCCACGGAATGTACATTCCGTTTGCACCATGCTTCTGCGGTGACAAATAGCTACCAGTATCTCTCTTGATCGTGTGTTTCCAGTTAGTAGAATCATTTCTCAACCTATGTTGATCCGGTTCACCAGAAGGTATCAGCAATGATTCAAAACTCAATGATGGAAGAATGCTAGGTTCTTGCGACGGTAATTTTGATGGATATATGGATATACTAGTGAGAAATGCAAGCAATGATGGAAGGGTGCACGTCGAATTCGATTTCAAACTAATGAATTGATAAAAAATTCAATCAAAAATGATGATGATTCATGGGATGCAGACCCAGTCAATTATTAACCATAACGTAAATGACGATTATGTTTTTGCAATATTCAAATATGGAAATCGAAAATGATACGTGAATTGTTCTTACAAATTTTTCCGAATCCCATTTTTGACTGGGATTATAAAATGATGAAATCCTAGCCACGAATCTTTATTTTTCGTCATCGAAAAAATGCTCATTTTTTCATTTTCTTTTCCAAACTTCTCTCTACAACAAAACCTATCTCATTTTTAAAGAAAAATGCATACATTCTTCAACAATTGTTCTCACTCCTTCAAGAGTAAGAGTATCAACTCAAAGAGATCTAGGAAAAATGCGCAATGCATTAACAAACCCAAGATTTCTTTCAAAACAAAAAATCAGTTAAGAAGATTTAACAAAAGATGTAGGAAATTGAATCTAAGTCTCAATCACTACCATCCAGAACCTCTTAAAGAAGAAATCAGAGATGCTCTAAACAACAAAGAACCAGTAGTATTTGCAGGTGGTGATTTAAATGAAATTCCCGACAAAATCCAAGGTAAAAAAGTAACAAAATTTAGAGTAAGTGAATTGGAAATCATTGATGATACAAATGGATTTTCACTTCACAATGAAAAGGGGCATGTCATTGCGACGCTAGTTCCAAGAGAAAAGGCCTTATTAGATAGACCAAAAGATATATTTGAAGCTTTAAATCTATGTTTACAGAAAGCTAATCCAAAATACACAAGAGGAGGGACAAGACTTGTTGGAGTAAAAAATAAAGATGATGGAGCTGAGGCGTATTTCTGCAGAGGATGGACTCCTTGCAGAAATAAAAAAGGTAACTACGAGAAGTGGATGGAACATGAAAAAAAAGTTCCCGGTCTTGTTGAGCGCATTCAAAAATTAATTCGATTCAATGACAATAAAGCGCAAGGATATATTCATCCAATGCATCTTAAAGGATTTAAAATGGCTGAGAAAAAGGGGTTTTCTGATTTTGTAAATGCTTGTAGTCCAGATGCAAATCCAGAGGAATTGATTAAACAGGGCCAGGTTCTTGTGAGCATTGCTGTAGGAGTTGGATCCTACCTCAATGCTCACAAAGATGATGATGCATTTGTATCTGTAATCACATCACTTGCAGAAGATGAGGATCATTATAAAGAGGAAGCAGATATTGTGACTTACTTTTGCTTTCCTGATCAAGGAAGAGCAATTGCATTGCGTGCAGGAGATATTCTTGTTTTTAATTCTGCGGACGAATTGCATTGCAGCAGTTCCAATTCGGAAGCATTCAGTAATGAAACAGTTTTCAATTGCAGCATGTATTTGAAAACAAATGTTCTTGCTGGAAACAACAATGAAAAATAAAATAATATGAATTAATATTTGGTATATCTTACTTTCTTGTATTCAAATATGTTAGTAATTATTTATATTTGATTTTTTTGATTATTTCGGAAAAAGGAATAAAAATATAGACTTTATATATCAAATTTGGTGCATGATGAAAGGATAGAAAGTCTGGAAGTGGCTACCGCACCTACGTAGGGGCGTCATGCCCCCGACAGTGCGTGGCAGTAATGCTGCACACTGTTGGGGCCCCCTGTATTGCCATTTTTTGTAATTTATTTTTTTGAAAGAAATACCTCCACAAAACAATGATTAAATAAATGTGATAGTTAATTCCTATGATATTATTATATTTTGAATTTGTTTGGTTTATAAATAAAGGCAGGAAAGCGTCTTGTTTTTGCAATGGAAAATAATGTCATTGGACTATGATGTCATCGGAATGTCAACAATTTTGCACGTATGTACTTCTGTTGGTATTTATCATATTTTGGCGATCATGAGGAATCAAAAATCACACAAAAAAGAAATCCAAAATCATGTCACTTTGTTTGACAGCACTATTACTATCTCTACTGCTATTGATGTACTATCTACATCAACAACTACAACATCCTGTGTGGCACTGTGCAATATCAACATAATTCTTCCTTTTGACGAAGAAGTTGTCAGCTTTCGACATTGACTTTACCAGCATCTGAGACTTCCTCTTCTCTCAAACTAGTGCATCTGACACCTACACAATTCTTCCGTGATGCTTTGGAAGAGTTTGATACTGCGACTGATTGTGAACCAAGTATTGAAAGAATAAATAGAGGTGCTAAAGAAGTTGCTGAAAATAGAAATAAATGTGATCACGAGATCAAAATACCATTTGATACAGGAAGTTTGATTGATCAGGATAGTAAAAGATATCTAAATGATGACGAATCCATGGCTGTAGGTGCTACGACTTTGAATAGTGGAACTATCATTAGATTCACTGTGTAGTTTGAAAATGATTAGAGATGCGCATACTTACTTTGAGCAACAACCTACATGGAAATAAGAAGGATTGGGATAGACGCAAATCTTCATGAGTAGATGAAGTTGAGATTCAGAAAAAGGAGTTAGACTCTTCTACCAGAGTTGTGTTCAGGTGTTTGGAATATTCTACGGTTATTGTGACTGGTGGAAATCTATCTACAGATATGTTGTATACAAGTCTATTCCAATCGTAGCCGTATTTGACATTTACTTTGAAGGCTGGTATATGTGGAATGTGGTAGACCGATTTCAGATTATGATATTGGATGCATTTATATAGATTAGTATAGTAGAATTATTGTTCTGACTGGTATAAGGCTGATTGTCAATCATTTCATATTTACTTTGAAGAGAATTCTTTCGACGAAGAGAAATTTATAGGTCTTATTTTATTATATCACTCACAATAAAGATCCAATCTTTACTGTTGTGTATGTATTCAACTTTGCGCCAACTACAAGATGAAATTCCAAATCTCATCGCGCAGTAGATGCAGTTGCAGTTGCTCGTTCAAATCCACAAAACTCACACTTATTAGACTCACGGATCCTTTTGAACATATACTTCGCCCTGTAGAAGTAAATCTAATCTTTATACACTAGAATTATTCGTGAATATCAAAATGCCGCTAACAATGGTTTGTTGCATTTTTGGGTTGGAATCATATTTTACTTGCCATCAGATGATGAACAAGAAAGAGAAGAGATAGTGATAGGATACAAGTGTCTGTTACTACAACAATAAAGTAACAAATAGAATTACTTTATGATATCTACAATGATTGTATGTCTGACAGTACTTCCTCTGCCCCCAAAAGGAAAGAACTGACTTTTCAATAGTCTGAATCTGCATCATGTTTGGATGAAGCAGATGATTCAGATTCATCTCCGCAAAACTCCTCTTCGTTGAATTCCTCTTCTTCCTCTTCCCAATTTTCTTCATCAAAAGAATCAACATCTGAATGTTGGATTGCTCCCTTGTCAATTCCATCTTTTCCATTGGATTCTTCGTCAGATGACAGTTCAATAACAGAAGTTTCATCTGCTGGCAACTTGGAATCAGCGGCTGCATCCTTTGCAGGTAACTTGGAATCAGCGGCTGCATCCTTTGCAGGTAACTTGGAATCAGTGGCTGCATCCTTTGCAGGTAACTTGGAATCAGCGGCTGCATCCTTTGCAGGTAACTTGGAATCAGTGGCTGCATCCTTTGCAGGTAACTTGGAATCAGCGGCTGCATCCTTTGCAGGTAACTTGGAATCAGCGGCTGCAAAATATGCAGGTAACTTGGAATTGGTGTTTGCTTGCACAGGTTGCTTGGAGTCATCAGCTGATGAAACAGGTCTAACATAATCCTTAGGATAGACTGTCAAAAGAAACTCAGCTTTACCTTTGCATGGAGGGAATCCAATTGGTTCATCTGACACTTTCCCTGGATTGTTGTTTCTGCGACGTTTTATTAGTCCTGTCAGTGATGATTTGGTCAAATCACTTACATTATCATAGCGAAGTTTCTTTTTTGCATTTTTCAAAATAAATTCACTACACTCATTTCGAGTGTTCGTCCTTTCCAACAACTTTCCATTCATATCGCAAATATCAACCATATCTACCAATTGGTTGGGAATTTCAAAAGGAACAGAAACATTGTGTGGATTCGATGCAAACCTCAGACAATATAGTTTGCTTCCATCCACTGATTCCATAAGTGGATGTACAGATAGTTTGTCAAAACCACTACCCAATATTGTTCTATATTTGTTGTACATTGTAGCATCATTTGTAGTGCATTGAATTTCTGGCAACCCAAACTCACGAATCATTTCTTCTACATCTTCAAATTGTGTAAAATCCTGATCTTTGACTTTTTTACGGATTAGTACTTTTGATAGGTTCTTGTAGAATCTCTCCACCTGAATTGCTTCAACTTTACCTTTGCCCTTGAATTTCTCGTAAAATGGTTGTCCCAGTGCCTGAAAATTTTTATTATTCTTCTTAATTTCTTCTTGGCGTTCCTTTGTAGGACCATCTAATTTGTATGATCCAACTTCACTTTCATTCTTGTTGGACAATGCTGCTGCGTCTTCATTCTTGTTGTTGGACGCTGCAGCTCTAGCAAGCCTCATTTGGTCTAACTTAGCCCGCATTTCTGCAGCATCAGTGTCATCTTTGTCATGAGGTTCAATATGAGCTGGAATTTGTTGGTATTCATTACCCTTGAATTTCATCTTTATTCTAAATGATTTTTATGACAAGATAGTTACCTTCATTGGCATTCTTTGAAAGAGGCATTATTCTTTGGCTTCTTTTAACATCGTCTTGCTTCTCTCATTATGTGGCTAGAACAACAGTAGAGAGATGGATTATATAACGGTCAGGTAGATAATAGAGACAGGTAGTCCATCAATTTTTCGCGCCATTTTTTTCAGTAGAGACATACGTACGTCCCAATGTTCTCCAAAAAAACATGCGCGGCACAGGATGCTTCCCTCGACTCCGGCATCCTCTCAAGAAAAGATGTTTTTACACACGTAACAGTAACACAAACATAGAACTAAGGTACTGTTACTTGCCCCTATTTACTTTGCTTTATTTTTCCTATCCTCTAATTCTTTATCAGCTTTCGCACTAGACGCCTTTGCGCTCCTTTCACCGTAGTTGATCTTTAGAACAGCACGATGTGCGGAAGTAACCGAGTCTTTAGCATACTGTCCAATATTCTTTTCTCTATATCTTCCCAACTCATAGCTGCTCCTACTCCTTGCTGTTTTTTCAACAAGGGACTTATAGATACTATCAAGTTGGAGCTTTACAGGAAGAGGTACATCATCATTGAATTGTTCAAATGATTTTCTGAGTTCCTCGCTCTCTTTTATATTCTTGATTCCCTCTGAAAGATATGCCGTTCCACGCTCAGATATTTTTGACATGGATAGTTCTGTATCACACAATGAAGTTAGAATAGTAGCAAATTTGAAGAATTCAGGTGATATCAAAGTTCTACCACCGTGATTCAACATTTGATCACGAGGAGAATATCTATGCTTCAGGTAATCTACATCCAATAAAGCATCTTCATGGAGTATTTGCATCCGACGTAAGTACGTTCCGATTTCATTGTATTCTTTTTCAGATTCTTTCTCTTCATTCACTTGTGATTTTCGTTCTAAACTGCCATAGTGTCGAATCAGTGAATAAACTGCAAAGCCAACGAAATTTGTGATTTTGCTATTACGGCTGTCGATACTTTCTTCTTTGTTGTCTTGGTTCTCACGTTTCTTTTCTGCTTGTGTTCGTGTTTCATCTACAAGCCATTTTTCAAGAAGCTTAAAGAGATTTTCAATTATCATGTAAAGACCACATTGATTTTCACGCAAGTCTTGTGGGAGTTGAGAGAATGGACCTCCATTTTCTAAGAATTTTTCTTTGTCAATCGAATAGTACAGACCATACCATAAAGAAGAAAACTTGGATTGCTTTGAGAATAAGATTGAATCACGGAGTAGATGGAGACACTTAGATACAACTTGTTGGCACGCTGCATCAAATTTATTCCCATTTCTATTCCCAGAAAACAATAATTCATTGAAACAGTTAAGTTCCTGACCAATTGTCATGAACTGTTCCACAAGAGTTTTTTCCGAGAAGACACGAAGCGCTTCTCCCACTCTCATCTTGTTCCAATGATTAGGAAACACACTGTCCATGGTAAGCATTGTGTCTTGCTGTAGATGCTGGCGATCACGATAGAAGCATTCGGTTACGCAACCATTCCATGTGAAACGAGTCCCATCTCTAGATCGAAAGTAACGGGCTGTCGAATCTTCTTTACTACTTGCTAAAAAAGCATTCCATAGAGCCTTTTAACCCGTGTGTGCTACAATGAGAAATTCCAACACGGGTTCCTTTGTATCCTGTTGGGTCGGTGAATGAGATCAAGGACTCATTGAGCCATTTCATTTCGGACGGCAGTTCAACACCATGTCGAAGTAGAGAGGCAAGACGACTATTACTTCCTCCTGCATCAAATAGTAACAGTAGTACAACAATGTTCACATTGTGTAACTGGTTACAGACATGCAATAGCTGCTTTTCGATCTTGTTGTATTTTTTGCCATTTGATGAATATTATTTTTAAATTGTCACATGCATAATGCAAATGAGAGAGGTCGTCAATATGCATACCATTCGGTATGATTGTATTGTTGTGTGAGAAATGAGGGTTTGCCGGAGTCGATGAGGCTTCTCGTGCCACGCATGTTTTTGGCGCGAAACGGTCGATGGACTACCTGTGTCTCTATTTATCTACCTTGATAACGGTTCTATAACAGTATTTTCAGAAAAGCGTTTTCCTCACTTTTCTAAATGCAAAATCTATGCAGATATTTCATTGCACAAAAATGAAAATATATTATACACATATAGATTTATATAGATCTTTAACTCTTCCACAGAAAAAATGACTGGCAGTGAACGAAGATGTGAAAGAATTTACAAGTATGTCCTTATTGTACGCTATAAATTTAATTTAAAATTCAAATTTGAATTTTTACTTTCTTTACTCAAGTTCACTTTTCAACTTCACTCGCTCTGCTCATAAATTGCAAACTGCAAAAGTTGAACCACTACTTTTGCACATTGAATCAAATCGATTCAAATCAAATCAATTCCATTGAACTATTCAAGCCAAACTTAGTGCTTCTGATAGTAAGTCCTATTTGTTAGATTTTGATTCGAATACTTGATTTTGTTTCGCTAACAGTATTCATTGAAAGGCTAAATTCAAATCATGAGTAAACAACAGACTCTAAAAACATTGTGGAGTGCACCAAGTGTACCAAAAAGGCAGAGAGTAGAACAATCTCTTCTTCCAAATCAAGCATCTCTTGATGTCGGAACTCTCTTTGGACATCAAGCATCTCTTGGTGTCCAAACTCGCTTGTCGAATCGCTCTATTTTTAGAAGCCAAGAACTAGAAGCAACTACTTCTTGGAATCAAGGCTCTCTTGGTGATATTGAACTTTCCAACATTGTTTTCGGTGATTGTGCTGTGGTACAACTAAGGGATGACGACCTGCAAGCAGGCAATCTAAATTCACCTAAATTGAATAAGTTTCTCTGGTACGAGCACATTGACAGCAGCAATGAAAAATTTTTCAAGTTTTCCAAGTCTGTCAAATCTCTTAAACCAGGTACAAAAGGGTTCGTGGGGAAACCTTTCGGTGAGCATAGACTTGAATTAAATCCAGAAAGTAGATCATTGACTGACTTTTGCGACTTGAACAACATTGTCATGAGGCCGCCATTTGTCAAAGTATATACTCCATCTTTGAGAGAAGAGGGATCAACGAAGAGTGGCTATATGAAGAGTCATAGAGACAAGCTAATCGCACACTATTGCAATGGTATTGAGCCATTTGTGCGTGTTATGATTACACGCATAAGCGGCAAAGTTGATGAAACGGATGATACATTGTACAAGAACTTTGAATGGATTAGGCGCATTGAAGGTTCGAGTGAATATGATAGAGTATCATTAGGGATGGAAGATGGTGATGTCCTCTTTATGGGCCCAACAGCTTCAGGAAAACTTTCAAATATCCAACATCAGCCAATGATTCAGGAAAGAAATAGTATTTCATTCATGTATGATCTTGTTCTTCAACCAGGTTCCAAATTCAAAGGTTGGACAATCCCACAATTTGCCGACTATGTAGTTGACTGTGGTGTTTTTGTAGGTAAAGATTATCACAATGTTAGATATGGTAAATAAATAAACATCTTTTCCATATCTTTTTCTGCCTTCTTTTGCAGATAGTTGTGCAAATACAAAACCAGTTACACAGTGTTCTAACATCCTCTTGTCTCCTGTGTCTTTGTACTCTTGCCATGCGAAATTTGCGAAGTTCCTTTGCTCGCGCTCTTTCATATTTTCGAATCTCTTTTGTAGGAAAGAGAACTTCCTCTTGAGCTTCTTTCTTTGTCCTCGTCCAAAATTTCCACCTGTATTTGTTTTGAAATGTTCAGATTGCCTCTGACGTTCTTCCTTTCTCTCTTCAGATTCCTCTTCACTTTCGCTTTCTTCATGCTCTTCTTCAGCTTCGTCATCTTCATTTACATCTTCTACTATCACTTCCTCAACTACTACGTCTTCTACTGTCTCGTCATCTCTGTCATCACTATGCAGGTCATCATTACCGTCATCCTCCACATCTGTCTCTGCTTCTATCTCTTGCGCTCCTTGAAGTTGCGCCCGGTTTATAGATCGGTGGCTTTTTGAATGGCCCAACTCCACTTCCTTCGAGGTATACATCAAAAGTATCGCTTAGAGCCACCAATTCTTTCTCTATCCAAGCTACCTTTTCCGCTCCCATCCCTCCTCTGTAGATATCATATGCTTGCTTATAGCTCAATAGTACTCTATCCAAGACACAGACCTCATCATCACATCCCATAGTGCTGCGAAGTCTCATTTTATCTTTTCCAGGTAAATGAAGCATAGCACCTCTTACGCGTGCAAACGGTTCCCCCGCAGTTGTGCAATAAATATCAAAATCTTCTCCTGTAAATGAAATAGCTCTTTCCTTCACCGCAAAACATCTAGGCTCTGAAGAAATTGAGTTGACTGGACAGAGTGGTTCAAAAGGTAGATTATTTTCTTCTCCCAGTTTTCCTCCAGTGAGCATATCGCCAATATCAGTTAGAAAGTTTGCAAGGGATGTATCACGATTTCTCTGGATAGTACCTTTGTTTCGCGAGAAACCTGTCCCAACAAATGCCTTGCATGGTTGAAGCAAAAGAAAAATTGAGAATACTACTAGAATCTGCATAGTTTCTCTGAAACGATGATGGAATGGCGTATATGCTTGATGTGTGCACATCAACTGGTCAGCTGGTGCACACTCTAAAAGCTACTCGTTAAGCACGTTACAGCCAGTGGCCAATGCTTGCAGCGAGTTGGTATTGGTGCCGGATTGACGTCATCGTTGTTTTCTCTGATCCAAGTATATGTATGTACGTACGTGACTCATTTTTACATACACAGGTATTTTTAACCAGCATCCAGAAGGAATCCAGAGCATCCAATGTCCAATTCATACTTTTTATTTCATCACCTGTATCGAAACTGAAGAATCAGTCTATACTTTAACATCTTGGTCTCAAGTTAGTATAGTCTTGAGTACGAAAGAATCAGCAAGCCAAATGTATGTTCTTCTCCTCATTTGCAGCCTACTGATCTTGAATCTTTCATTAGTTCATAGCAAACAGTCTCCGATAGCATATCCCTTCAATACTCCAAACAAATATATCCAATCATCTCCACCATGTCTTGCAGCTAAGTGCAAGGATGGAATTGCTTTTGTCTCGATACATATAAGAGAGTATGATTCTACCTCTGAAACGTATAGCGATGAATTGCTTTTAGAGAATATTGGCCCAGCTCGAGTTGAACAGATTGATGATAATGCACTATTACTAAGTGCAGGTTGGAGAGTCGATGGACATGAACTTGCTGATAAAGGCAGAGACATATGTGCAGAGGAGTCGACGTTATTTGGTGTAGCAAAAAATAGAGATTTTGCAGAAAGGTTAGGCTGGGGACTTGTCAATTACCTTGCTCGATGTCATGTTCAAGAATCAACTCGAAGTTTGGCAACGGCTGGATTATTAGCTGTAAAGAGTGTTGATGATTTGTTAGGATTATACTTGGTTGATACAACTGGACTCTATCAATGTAGAGCTTTGGCTTTAGGATGTCATTCAAATCAAATTAATAATCTTTTGCTTGAGATGGATTTTGCCGACGACAACGTCGATGAAGGAGCAGAAACATTGTTACAATTATTACGAGATTGTCAAGAAGGGGAAAAGACTAATGATGATTTAGATAAAAGTGAACTAAAGGATGTCGAAATATGGCGTATTCCAGATGAGTCCATAGCTGAGATTGTTACTTTAAACTCGACAAGTGGTGAGATAAAGAGGCGACGAGAGATTTTCGCAAGCATTTCCGAAAACTCAGAAGCATGATCACACCGGCAATATATTCGTCACACAACCCCATATGCCGTTGGAATCATTTTCCAATGGAGTATTAGAATCACAAACTAAGCTATTCTAGTCGCCAAATAAAGAACCATCAATTAATCCCTCACTACCAAGGGCTCTTCCAAGCGATGTTGCTGCTTCCTTTCCAATACCATTATTATCAACATATAATTTTCCTAATACTTTGCATTCTCGACTTTGCTGATCAAGTAATACATCTTTGAAAGCATTTGCTCCTATTTCACCGATAAAGTTGCCTTCGAGGTAAAATTTCTCAAGGTGTCCATTATTTGTAATACCATCAGCAAGAGCTTTCGCTCCAACACTTCCAATCTGATTTGCCCCAAGATAAAGCTCTTTGATATTTGACGTTTTCAAAACATTTCCAATGGCTGTTGCACCTTCACATTTGATGAAGTTGCCTTCTAAATGCAAGATTTCAAGAGTGGCAGCAGATGCTATGGAAGATTCTAAATCAACCATGTCTTTCCCTTCAAAATCATTGTATCGTAAATCCAAAATCTTGAGATTCGGTAGCATCCCAAGAGCTTTTATCAAATTGCCTGTTCCTTTTCGACTAGCAATACCACATCCTCCCAAATACAATCCAGTTACACATGTTTTCTTTTCATCAGAAAGAGATTCCACTGCCTGTAAAAAGTTATCCATTCCAATATCTGTCCCTCCAAAATTCAAATTTTGTAAAATGATATTCTCTTCTTCTATAGCTTGAAAGAAAGGAAGTACATTAACCAGTCGAACCATGAGACCTCCTAAATTCAAGCCGGTAAATGTATCATCGGATAGAATGACAATTTCCTGAAATCTATTCCAATACGATAAATATTGATCCACAGACGAATCCTGCGTATCGTCTATTCCATGCATCATTTTTCTTTGAAGTGAAGGATTGCTGTCTCTTAAAATACGAAGCACTTTCAGGATTGATGGTTGGAGGGTGGTGCCTGAAGCAATGACATTCAAGTCAGATTTTTTTGGTGAATTTGGGAGAATAAGACCCGTTTGATGCTCGATTTGGTGCTCCATTTCTTTTGTGTTCAAAGCCACATATATGGAGAAATCGATATATGTAATCTTAGTTTCTGATATACATCCAATATATGTAGTATCTACGCTGATGATAGGTACCGATGCTTGCATCCGTCATCCGTCTTTCATCAATGAAACGACCGCACGCAAAAAAGCATGGCGTTCGTTTATGGCTAGCTAGAAGAAGATAGATGACATAATATGTTCATGTCTTTTACATAAGTAGACAAGTCAGGTTGAAATCGGTTTGTTTGTTTTTTCTCATCGAAACTAAAAGTAAATGATAGTACATAGTAGGTTCACCCTATTTTGTAAGAAGTAAAGAGGTACAGCACTGTGTTATAGAATGCCTGTACAATAGAAGAATGGTCCTAGGTAGAGTGTCTACTTTACTGCAGACAGTCTGACCTTCTATCCGTCAATCATGTCAAGTAGGTAGTTACTAATTGTGAGAATGAACGAATCATCTTCACCCATTCAGAGTCAACAGTTAGTAGTGCGACGCGAACAATAGAACGGAGCGAATCATTTCACCCCGTTGGGGTCATCTGTTAGTAGTGTGACACGAACGAACGCACGCACGAACGGAAAAATAAACGGGGTAAGGAATCGGTTCCCTGATGACAAACCGATAATAAATAGACCTCCAATCGTATCTTTCCATCCCCCCTTTCCCCTTTTTCGCTTCTCAACTCTCATTATTCATCACATTCAGCAATATCAGCTTTCTAATTACTTTCAACAAATCATACACTTTAGATACTTCCTCCTCCCAAACTGTGCAATAACTTGGTACATCGGCTGTACTCTCTTAGACCTATGTACTCAACGAGGATAGCCAAAAGCTCTTTCCAAAGAAATTTTTCCACTGTTTGTAACTCGTTCAAGAATAACTCGTCAAAAAGTCACTCTTCTCTCTTTATGAAAACTGTAGTTATTACATCTCTCGCATCGGTAGTGACTGCCTTTACGTTAGACTCGAATCCAGTAAATAATGCAAGTAAAAAGCCACTGTCAAAAAAGACGTTTGCGTATCATGGCTCCAGCAAGTACTTGTCAAATAAGTTGCCATCACTTTTTCCAACTGTTTTTTGTGCATCACCGTCACCAACAATTGATGATGAAAGAGACCCTAAAGAACTTTTCGGAGGCGGAGATCCATCAACCTATTATTTTGAAAAAATGAAAGATCCAGAGCGAAATTTAGCAGATAGTCATGCAATTTTTGGTGCTTTAATGAAACCAAACTCTATTGAGCGATACAATGCTTTTCATAGAGTCTATACAAGCAATGCACCTGAAACAACCATACAACAAGAAATATGCGCCGCAGATATTAAAATTGGCAAGAATTTGAATGGGCATGATGGTATTGTTCATGGAGGAATAATTTCACTTTTGTTTGATGACACTTTTGGATGGGGTTGGGAAGCAATTCGGCTGTTTGCCAACAAGGAGTATAATGATGAGGATTTCCCACATGTTGTCACTGCGAATCTGAATGTTGACTATAGAGCACCTCTTCCCCAAGATACAAATATTGTTATTCGAGTGAGGCACGAACGAACAGAAGGGAGAAAAGTATACATGTCGGCCAGAATGGAGAGTCATGATGGTAGCATACTTTTTTCAGAAGCTACGGTTCTCTTTATTACTGTAAAAAGTAGTCATTTATCATAGACGAATATAAATTATGACACAGTCAAGTTAAAAATCAAATGAGAAAGCATTTGGTGGGATAGTACTAGTTTCTGTTGAATACCATCTAGGTAGAAAATATGAAGTACTACATTTATCTGATAAGGACATAGTATTTCTATTGGCATATTTGGACTGCAGCATACTTGGTGCACATGTATATCAGTACAGAGGTGAAGCATAGAAAGATTTCCCTTGTACTGTGTAATCATTCTACGAGTTCTTCTCTTAATAGTTTCACTATTCCGTTGCAATGAGCCATACCTAAGACAGCAAGAACAATCCTTTCTCCGTCTTTATTAACCACTGTATTTATTTGCGGGCTATCTGGCACATAAATTGTTTCAAACTCTTGATCGATTGGTTGAGATACCTTCCTGTCATTCGTGTCATTGCTCGTCATGAAAGAAAAGAGCTTTGATAGTGGTGAGGAGGAAAGAGTGTCATCTATGTTCATCGTGCTTGTATTCCCTGATCTACTGTACAATCTACACTGTTCTAGAATATTTTTTGCAATAATTTCGTTTCGTTCATATAGTAGCACTTGCACCATTAATCTCCCAAACAAAGCGAATTCCAATCCAGCTACAGCAAAGGAACTCAAAATACTAATAATCTGCTCCTCAATTGATGCATCCATAAATGAGACATCACCAGAAGTTGTGGCATCGAGTACTGTCAAAGCTCCAATAAATGCAAATACAATCGAAGTAGAAATAGGATTCCTAGCCAAAAATGACAAAGGGTATTTCGCAAATGAAACAGGAGCAGCAATCAATAACCTAGGATCGAGAATAGATTTCGCATTTAGATATCCATCTCCACTAGGAAGTGCAATTTCAGCCTTTTGCTGAAATTCGTTGATGAGTCTACCCCATCCTCCTCCGAATGGATTAGCAAGTTCTACAAATGTTTCGCGAAAGGTTTCTCCCAACATATCACCAGTGACATTGATCCTTTGGTCACCTAGAACAACAGGAATGCCATTTTCCATAGCAACATCACTTGCAGCTTTCATTTCACTCATTAATACTGGTTCGAATATTTGACCTCGTTTTGTCTTGAGTAACTCCATGGTGGTGTTCCATCTCACATCGCAAGATTCTACTAAAACTGATGCAAGTGATTTCTCATTGGCTAGATTTTGGACTGTATTTGTAACAGTTGCTATACTTTGAGGGTTGTAGTGCATAGTTCCAATGAGAACCACTGTTGTGTTTGTTTTAGGTTCTTGAAACTTGATAATCTGTGGCGGTTGTTGTGTGGATACATTGTCTTTTGAAATTGTTGTTGAAGCAGCGGAAGCTAGGTGAGTCAATCTTCTATGCGAGCCTAGCAATCTGAGGGCCGGCTGAAATGCAAAACAATTCTCTGCAAATAGTAGAAATGATAAAAGTGGAACTATTAAGAGGCTCCTCATGGTGTTAAATGACTTTGGTATGTAAGGTAGAATAACACATTAACATTCTATGAGTATGATAAGAATGATGAAATTCTGAAATCTGGAATATTGTTGAGGCCTTGTCCATTCACTTTTGAAAAAAAAAAAAAAAAATAGTTATGATGACGTAGTCAAGGACATTTTATTTTTTCAACGCACCTCGTCCAAACAAACATCTTAAAAGAAAAAAAAAGTTCATGTCAATTTTAGCTAGTTTATTATAATTTTCTCTACCTCCTATCGGCTGTCCTACGCTTCTTTCAATTAGCCAATTTCTTCCTTGACGACACCTCGAGCACCTCGTTACGTACTACCTTTCCCTCTCCACACCATCTCTTCAATCCTCATCACCGTCATCTTCGTTATGTTCCTGTGCACGTAGTTCCTCCAACTGTTCCTCTAGCTCAATGAGTGCATCGGCTTGAGCTAGAATTTGTTCCTCAATTTGATCAGTCCAATCCTTTTGTTCTTGAATCTCTTCAGCAGGACAATCATCTCTCCTCATCTTCCGTAGTTCCTTCATTGCTTCAATCTTCCGACCTTTCAAGTCAAGAAGAGTAGATTCGCTAGCCCGAATCTCACTTTTGAGAACAGATGCTTCCATGACGTAAGTAGAACGTGCCAATCTTTTCATCAACTCCTTATCTTCTTTACTGACTTCAATCTCAATCTTCCTTTTTGTTCCAGATGAATTGGCTGCAGCAGTAGGAATATTGCTCTCTGTCAAAGCAATTGATGCATCAATTTGCTGCATCACTGTTGGGAGAAAGTCTAAGCTGTCCGCGTACTCCCATAGGTACAAACACGCGCTTGGTTCACTTCTCAGGAAAGAATGCTTGTCTGAACCAGCCTCCTCATCATCAATAATGTTTCCATCCCCATTCCCACTTTGGTCCCAGCGTGCCTTCACTCTATTGACACATGATTGCAAGTGGATGAATTTTGTTTTTGCTTTTTGCGCATCAATGTCGATATCCGCACATGACAGGTCCAGCTCTTTATCAAAATCATCATGCAAAAACCCGTATGGTAAGCTGTTTGGTTGGAAGTCTTGATCTTTGAACTTATCGCTAACCTGATTCCAGAATGAAACAGGCGCAATTTCAGTGGAGTTTCGTGCATCAATACTTTCCCGTGAGAGTGCAGCATAGGACTCTTGGAACTGCACCCTCATCTCTGCCGTATCTAGAATACAATGGATCAAGCGAAGGTACGGTTCCTGCCCTCGCCAGAAATTGACATTCTTTTCCTTTGGTGAGGTCTCCTCTTCGGCACGGACAGCACGAAGTGCTGTTTCAAAGGCAAGAACGTGATCAGTTACAAAAGAAATGTCGGCTGGGTCGTCGATCGGATTGTCGACCAACCATTTCAATAAACTAGGTCTATCTTTTACCGTGGATTTTGCTGTAATGTTTAAAATACATTTGCGACGTTTCATCTCCAGTAGGAGAAGCGTCTTGGTCGGCATATAGTCAGATTTTTTACTTCTGCCAACAGTCTTGTTCCACAAGCTGTCGTCATTAAGATCGGCAACAACTTCCCCAGTTGAGGACCGGATACCAACAACCATTGCTAGCAGAGTCTTCTTGCTGTTGTCATTTGCTTTGTAGTTCTTACTACAGTCATGATACTGCTTACAAACTTTACACGGAATGAATCCAGCGTTTTCAGAGTCAGATGGTGGAACAGGTGAAGAGTTCATTTTTCGTACTTGCTTGAAAAATGAGCCTTTATTTGAAGTAGAATTGATGAATGGAAATCATGTGATGACGCAGAATGGTTTCATTTTTGGAGGGAAAACTTTGAAATTTGGAATGGTGATCGCTCATTGGCTAAAACTGAAGAATGCGTTCTACCGCGAAAAAGAAAGTAAAGAATGCATTCTAAATTTGATGACGAAGAAAGACGAAGAACGTTTCTCTTGCAATGAATCATTAAACAAAAAGAAACTCAGCACGGCCATCAAAATCAAACATCTTCTCATAAATAAAGATGTAAAGAAAAATGACTACTTATTCCATTGCTGCAAACCATTTGAAAATCATTTCAAAATATGCTGTTTTTAGAAAATTATGTATGAAACGAAGAGTGCCTGTGATCGGTACAAAACTTGGTGCAACCAATATTCCTAGGATACGTAGAACCATGCCTTCAATTTATCGAGAAATGGGTGAGAATTATTTCAAACGAGCGTATCGTATGTCTTACACTTCTTTCCGTATTTTATTCAGAGAAATAAAACAGGTCTTGTATGAGAAATTATACAAGACTGAAGGAAAGCAAGGTCCCAGTGGAAGAATTCCACTTGCTAGCAGACTTGGAATTGGTTTGCGATATTTTGCTGGAGGAGATCCGTATGATATATCTATATCTTATGGAGTATCTCATACTTCTGTCTTTGATACGGTTGATGCTGTAGTCGACGCTGTGAATGAACATGATAATTTTAAAATCATGTTTCCATCCGATCATGATGAACAGCGTCGAATCGCTGCGGAGTTCCAAGCAAAATCAAAAGTAGGCTTTTCCTGCTGTGCTGGTGCTATTGACGGAATGTTGGTATGGATTCATAAACCTACCAAAGCAGAGTGTGAAAAAGCCAAAGTCGATGAACGGAAATGGTTCTGTTCAAGGAAAAACAAGTACGGCCTAAATCTACAAGCAATCTGTGATTCCAGAAAGCGATTCTTAGATTTATCCATTCTTTTTGGAGGTTCCTCAAGTGATCTCATTTCATTTGAATCTTCTCCAATCCGCCAAAAGCTAGAGGAGCCAGGTTTTTTAGCAGACGGCCTCTGTTTGTTTGGAGACAACGCGTACGTCAATACAGACTTCATGGCTACACCATATACAAAATCTCATCGGGAATTTTGTAAGCTTCATGATAACTACAACTTCTTCCATTCTCAGCTTCGCATTAATATTGAATGCGCATTTGGTATTCTCTGCCAGCGATGGGGATTCTTGCGAAAACCTGCTCCAAAGAAATACACAATCAAGAAGATCATCGCATTCGTGTCCTGTCTCTGTCGCTTGCATAACTTTCTCATCAATAAAAATGAAATGTATAGTTCCAGCACACTACCTCCTACACCACGTGATGCTTATTATCTAAGTTGTGAAGGTGAGGTAGATATGTCAGAGAGGGAGGATGGAGATCCGTTGGTACCAAGAGATCTCAGTGGAGGAGGAGAGCATTTTGATGATGATACTATGAGAATGAGAAGATCTACTGTACCCAGCGATATGCTACCACGTGAACAATTGATGATAGATGTCAGCGACAGTGGTTTTGTTAGACCTAAGGTACGGAGAAGAGATGGGACATAGGTAACAAATGTAACATAAGCATGCAGTTCAATGGTGCAGTCTCTTCTTGTGTTGGCACATCTGTTGAGGCTAGGACGGCCGATCGTCCTCTCTTCGAGAGAGTGGTACTTTTTTTTTTAGCGACGCCAGCTCCCTGCCAAGGCTGGCGTCAGAAAAAAAAAAAAGTTACAAAAACACGTCATGTTCAGAAAATGAATGGGTTATGAGGTGTATTTTTTTTTATTTTTTTTATTTTTTGGAGTGAATGGACAAGGCCTGGTGGAAGGTTGAAGAAAAAAATGGAAAAAATGAAAAAAGAGATTTTAAATTATTTACAGTCGCTTGCCATTTTGTCTAACAATAGCCAAATTAGTCCACCTATCCGACAAGGACTATAATTTTCAGACACGTGAAAGACATCACGTGAGGTGGCCTGAGAGAGCAAAGCCATCAACCATGCTTCAAAAAGAGGAAGAACAAGTGAACGTTCCATACATTCCAATTCACTCATAA